>JZLH01S0091838.1:14080-25252 GCA_001188425.1 Eucidaris tribuloides | reverse complement strand
AGAGAGAGAGTAATTCTGATTCATCAGTAATGTAATAAAATGTATATAAATTCAGCAACTGGACTTATGTTTGAATTCTGACGAGAATGTTTTCGCGTCCTTATCCGGGACGCTTCATCAGCTCCTCTGAATGGGTTGCGGGGAATTAGCATCGGTTTGGACCTTGCGAGAGACGACGGACGATGATCAAACGCAAGTGCAGTTTCGCCTGATTATATAACATTATTTATTCCTAATGCAATATTTTGCAAACTACGTGCTTCAATTTAACCATGACGCACCAGTGTTGAAATTACTTTTTATTTTTAGACGAGGCCATTTTGAAAAAAATACCAGAGCGCATTTTTATTTAACCGAGGGCCATTTTCAGTTTCCAGGCCTTCTTTTTTCCTTTCAGGATCTTAGGTAAAAATATCATGGTTTTGCATCGGCAATTTGCTTGCTTGTTTTAATACAAATTCATGTATCTTGTTATGATGCACTAACTATAATCAGGGGTGTGGGAGTAAGATTTGGAAAATTTGAAAAATTGATAAAAGTGTGCGCGAAGCGCGCCGAGGGGCGTACCCATAGACTTGAGTGGGGGGGTGTGAGAGCAAATTACAGACAGATTTTTTCCGCAAATTACCGACTGGCACGTCTAGTACATTACAACCGTTACGCTCTGGGCTATGTCTAATTGTGTATCTATCAATTTTACTGCAGCCTCTACCTTGTTACAAATTCATTGCTCCATTTGAAAATAGAGCAATATATTTGTATTTTTGCTGAGGTGCCAAAAGGTGGGCGATTGTTGATTGATCAATTGATTGGGGGGGTTGTGGAGGGGTTCCCTCCCAGGTGAGAAAATTTGATATTTTTGCCCTTGAAAGGTGTGTTTCAGCGCATTTTTCAATTTTCAATTTTTTGTCAATATTGACGTTTGTTTTTTGTCTCTTTGCGTATTGTACAAAGTTTGGCAATTGTTGATATGGCGTTAAATTGGGAGGGTCTGGGAGGGGGGTCCCCTCCAGGGAGAGAAAATTTTACATTTTTACCTTGAAAATGTGCGTTTTCAGCGGCTATTTTTCATGAAGGAATACATAATTGGAATTTCTGTGCGCAAAGGTTGTTGCGAATGTTGTTTTGTGACAAATTGGGGAGGTCTGGGAGGGGCTTCCCTCCAAGGGTTCGAAAATTTGACATTTTGGCCTTGGAAAAGGTGTGTTTCAGCGGCCCTATATTTCATGAAGGAATGCATGATTGCCTCTCTTTTGTCTTGCAAAAGGTGTGGCAATTGTTGATTATTTGGGGAGGGTCTCGGAGGGGGTTCATACTTAGGATGAGATAACAGAATTTAATCATTTATCATGAAAGTGATTTTCTGTATGCGCGAGGAAGCAAAGCGAGCGAGCGAGCCTAAACAGCATGCAGTTTTTCAAGCGTCAGGAACGCTTGTCTTTCAGGGTATATAAATGTTATTCTCTCATATGTATCGACAAAATGTGATTTCGCAGTGAACAAATGGTCAGGGGGGCAAACTATATACCAATATTATTAGACGCCATTCTATCTAATAGTTTTGGCTTGAAGTTCCTCTCCTTTTGAATCTATACAGAGGTCATTAATGTTGGACAAACATTGCTTTTCTGAGCCTTTTTCAATGCCGGTGTGATTCATTTTTCACTGGTTTTGTTTTTCATCTTAGTATTCAATAAACTTTCCCCTTCTTTTATTTATGCATATACCATTATGACTGACAATTTGTGGGTAAAAGGAAAGTTTATAAAGTATGAGTTAATTTTGCGAGGCAGCGGAGCGAGCGAGTTTGAAAAATTTTCATTTTTTACATTAAGAAATTCCAATTTATTGCATGATTTTTGTTGGTTATTTGGACATTTTGTTGACAACAAGATGACGTGGTTTTCTGTTCTATTTACTGACGACAAACGCTATGATAATACATTACCGCAGAGCTTATATACCGACAAATCACTGTCAACAAAGTCTTGGCGTTATGCAAGCGAGCAGAGCGAGCGAGTTTGAAAAATTTGCGTTTTTACACTTCAAAAAGTACTTTTCTTGGCTTGTTTTTTGTTGGTAGCTGAGACATTTTGTTGGTAAAAGATGACGTCGTTCTCTTTTACCGCGACATGAACGTTATTATAAAATGATTGACAAATCATCGGCAAAGCACCGTCAACAAAATCTTGGCCGTTATGCGAGCGAGCAGACCGCGCGAGTTTGAAAAATTTTGCGTTTTTAACACTTCAAAAACTGCCATTTTCTTGCTTATTTTTCTCGTATTGAGACATTTTGTCGGTACAAGATGACGTGGTTCTCATTTCTATTACTGACGACGTGACGGTTATGATAATATGACTTACAAATTACTGGAAAGCACCGTCAACGCAAATCTTGGTTGTTATGCGGGCGGCGAGCGAGTTTGAAAAAATTTGCGTTTTAGCCTTCAAGAAAGTGGCCATTTCTTGCTTATTTTCGTCGGTACTGAGACATTTTGTCGGTACAAAATGTCTATATGTACCGACAAAACCGTGAATATGCATTATTGGAGGCAATTGTCCCTGGCCCCCCCCCCCCCCCTTTGGCTAGCGCTAGTGATTTTTTCTTTTTCTTCTCCCTTTCTTCTTTTCTTCTTTTCATTTTCTTGTTTTCCTTTCCTCTCTTTTTCTTTCTTTTCCTCCTCCCTCCTCCTCCTTTTCCTCCTTTCTTTTCTCTCCTCTCCTTTCTTTTCCCTTTCTTCTTCCTCTTCCTTTTCCCCTTTCTTCCTCTTTTCCCTTTCTTTTCTCTTTTTTCTTTCTCCTTCCTTCTTTTTTTTTTTCTCACGCGTCGCCTTTTTTTTTCATTTTTTCCCGATCGGCAGCGCAGATTTACCGACAATATCCAGATCAGTGGGGGGGTGTCAACACCCGCCCACACCCCCCCGGTAGGTAGGCCCTGAGCGCGACGTTCAAATAGGCCCGGAGTCGCGGAAGCTATAGGGTTCTAGATGCTCTCTGATGTAATCTAGGCTTATTTTGAAAACCATTTGTGTTTTAATTTAAAATGGTTGTTTGGGGGATATATACATGTATATATATTATAACCAAACAAAGAGCCCGCGGGGGCAGCGACGCTCACCTGAGGTCTCCGCAACTCTCTATGGCACCCATAGAAAAACATCACTTATACATATAGTTTTGGCGCCTTGGAGCCTGATATCTAGGCACCAACGTAGCCAAATGAACCGAGTTGAAAAACTTTGCATCCCGTTGCCATATAGCTGATTTTGTCAAGTTAAAATTAAATTCTAACATCCGTTTTTATAAAACAAGGCACGCCGCTAGTATGTTAAAAGCACTGTATAAGTGTTTCCAGTTTAAAAAAATCCTGAGCTGCATGATTCGCGCCATGCTACCAGTGTCTCTGACATGGTCTAAAATGAAGTCCTGAAAAAAATTGCAGTTTAAAACGAGTCAGTAAGTGCTTTAAAAAAAGTAAATGCATTGAGAGACCATTCCAGCTTTCCCCCATAGACTGTTGTGTTGCAGAATTTCCTATCGCCCGATAGGAAATTAATGTGCCAATTTGTATCTGCACATATTGTACTAGTGACAGCATAACTGTCCAAACTTTTTTGTGTTTAAGGTGTTTATATGTCCATTCAAACACTGTCAGATATGTCAGATAGCAAGTTCGAGCAATTTTTTTAACGGTGTCTTCCACAGTGTTTATATAGTGTCTTTAACATTTGACCTTTTGACGCTACTTATGTGACCTGAACTCCAAATAACATTGAAGGTCTCTGTTACGCATCTACCCATCCAAGTTTGGTTACAAATGGGCTTGTGGTTAGAGAGTTACTAGTTTGGGCCCTTATGGCCCTGCCCCTGGGCCCCAGGGGGGCTCTGGTGTACCATTCCATGAATACTCTTTCGACTCCCCCTGAGGATCATTCCGACCAAGTTTGGTTTCAATCCATTGATGTGAATGCTGAGTTATTCCTAATAGGGCGCCTACCCCCAAACTTTTGCCCCCCTTGGGGGCACAACGGGGCTCTCCTGAGCATTGTCATGAGGAACATTAATTCAGCACAATAGAGAGGTATCTACACACTAAGTGGCTCACTTAACTATTTCAGGATCTAGAGAAGAAGGCCAATACTCAACCAAAGAAGAAACTTGACTTCATTTGACCTTTGACCTACATATGTGACCTTTGACCCCAAATAACATTGAGGTCGCCTGTTACACATCTACACCCAAGTGTTGTACAAATGGGCTTGTGGTTAGAAAGTTACCTAGTTTGGGCCCTTATGGCCCTGCCCTGGCCCCCCCCCCGCAGGGGGGGGGGGGGGTGGTGTACATTCCACGACCCTCTTTCCCCTCCCCCTGAGGATCATTCCACCAAGTTTGGTCTAAATCCATTGATGTGAATGTGAGTTATTCCTATACGGCCATACCCCCAAACTTTTGCCCCCCTTTGGGGCCAAATGGGGCCAACCTGGCATTGTCATGAGGAACATTAATTCAGCCATATAGAGGTATCTACACACAAAGTGCTTAACTAAACTATTTCTGGATCTAGAGAAGAAGATGTTTGAAAACTACCTACTTTGGCCGCTTTAGGGCCCTGCCCCTGGCCCCCTAGGGGGGCAGATGTACCATTTGAGGACCCTTGAATCCCCACCCCCCAAGGATCATTCCTGCCAAGTTTGGGCCAAATCCAATCATGCATTTTGAAGAAGAAGCTGAAAATGTATAAAAGTTTACCACGACGAACGACGCACAGACGCACCGGACGGCACGACGCACGACGACGAGCAGCACGCACGACGGACGACGGACAAAAAGGATCGCAATAGCTCACTTGAGCTTTGCTCAGGTGAGCTAAAAATGTTGGAAAAATGAAAAATGAAATCAAAACGTAGTTCAATGTCTACTTCATTCCAATCCAAAATTGCTTTAAATGTTATTTATATCTTATTAAAATAATTTTTAGATGATTTTCTGACCAAGAAACACTCCTTCTGAAACTTGAAATTTAAAGTAACAAAGTATTCAATTAATTCATTGAATGGAATATTCAGCTAAACGGTAAGCTTTAGCCAGCCGCTAGACAAGGCAGTGAACAGGACACCACACATCTGGCAATTCTCTGCGCACGACGCGAGGAGATTTCACTCCAGTGACTGCAGCGCCTGCTTCTAATCCAGCTGCTTCCAAGTTCGTCACTTTTTGACTTAAATACCTCGAAAAATGGGTTAGAATTTCAGAAACATAATTTCTTACACTCCTGTGACATTTTTGTGGTTGAATTTAATCACTTTCAAGTGCAAGAAATTTACAAGAAAATTGTAACTTAGAGTTTGAAATACGATGTTACAACCTTTCAACACATGTGGGACTAAACATGTAAGCACTCACTGCATGAAAACTAACTGTGCGCCATGAATTTCGCGTAAATTTTGCTGCTTTTAGAACTTTAAAAATGTGATTTCAAACATTCTGCTTACCGTACTGCTGCTACTTTTGTATTGAAGCATTTCTGCTATGTTTTGAGTTCTTGCCAGAATTTACGGCGTATCTTCATTTTCTTTTTTAGCTTGATCAAGATTTCTTTCATGAATTAGTTGAGAGTACGCACTGCTTCTAGCGGCCTAAGGCCAGCCCCGACTTTGCCGCTAATTTTTTTGCGTCTTGACGGGAGCGATTTTGATGTTGGGAGTCGCTCGGTACTTAGCAGTTTTAGGCAGTTACGAGAGCGATCTCAGAGCAACGAGAGCGAAATCGCTCGTCGCTCCCGTGTATTTTCAACGCTGATACGCACAAAATGCTTTTCTATTTACTAAAAACATCACAGCTCAGTTACATATACTCAAAATACAGTGAAAAGCCTGCAATGCATGTTATGTCCCACCCCACCCCCCCCCAAAAAAAATGCAAAAAATTCAGTATTTAATTTTTTTTTCCTGCACTTGCACAAATTCCCCCATCACCACTTGATTTAAGCATGCTTGACTGAAGCTCTATCAGATAAAACAAATAAACTCCAAATCCGCCAAGAAATAAAGGAGAAGCAGCATTTTAAATGAATAAATTTGCATATATGAAAATTATGTGAAGCAGTTTTGAATCCTCCATCAAGCCTTATTATCATATGAAACAAACAAAATCAAAATCTACTGAGAAATAAGGTAGCACTTTTTGAAATTTGTTCATTGATTTTGAATGAATTTGCATAAATTAGCTTCATAATGAATATCAACATTCTGTGTAGATTTTCTGACGCCTCCACTAAGCCTTATGTATGATGAAAAAAATAACAGAATCAAAATCCGTCAAGAAATAGAGAAGCAGTATGTCTGTAGTTGCGACTTTGAATACATTTACATTAATGAATTTTGAAATTCTAAAGAAGTTTAGAAGCCATCACCAAGTTTTATTAGTCTGGGCAGTCAAAATCAAAATTGGTGAAGAAATAACATTTTGAAAAAAAAACAACACAAAACACATGGACACACACACACACAAACACATTGTTTACGGTACCAGGAAGGGACAAAACATATCTGGAGTCAAGAACCAGGACAGAAAAGGATGCAAGTCATGAGTGTACGCTCATAACACGTTTAGTCAGAAAAATGCATGTTTTCAACGAAAATGTACACTGAACACCTAGATAAATTGTTTGCTATAATTATGTAGCATATATTTATGGCATGCCCTTTGCGAAGTATTAGCACTTGTGATCACTCTGATTCAATTACAAATGTAAGTAAAACAAAATCAACTTGAAATAGACTAGTCAATCAACTGATCAATCGATCAAGTGCACTATTGATCATTTGTCCGCATACGTCTTGATCATTAACACACACACCAAAAGTATCAATCAATATCAACACTGAACTTCGATAGTTAAGCAAAAATGTACGCGTATAGCCAGAATGCGCACATATAGAAATTGGTGCTTAAAGAGCACAACTTAAACGCGCGGAGCACAAGAGCCGGAATATTGTACATATTATGATCTGATTTATCAAAATATGGATTACTTCAAGGGTTTAGACAACTGAATTGCGTTTATTTCTAGTGTATTCTAGTTATACACAAATTTGATTTTCAAGTTTGTTTATCTGCAACACATTCTGGGAAATCAATCACTGAAACTGAAACAAAATAAAATGACATACACTTTCAAGTTTGTTATTTCACGAGTGAAACTACTTATAGGTAAATGACATGATTAGGGGTAGTCCTCAACTTGGGCTGAAACTACTCTAGAATCAAGTAAACTGAGCAAGGATTCTCCTGTGAAAATCTTGTAGTCAAACGTTGACTCATTCTAAATTATTCAACTGGTTAAGCTTGTTCGTGTTCCTCATTGGTTCAATGTCTGTCACATGACAATTTCTATTTTGAGCACCGCCCGCAAGGAGTGTAACGACCGGTCGTTACACAGGCGTGCGTATCTCGAAAGTCCCACTTTACACGTAATGAAATACAGCTTACGCGCGGAATCTGCAACCGTATACGCGTTCGTAGGGAGTTTATTTTTTTGCTGCGCGTATTAAATTGAAGCAGGGCGCCGCACACCGAAATTCCATTTACGCGCGCACTTACGGTCATTGACATGGACGCTTTGCGTCGCATCGACCGCGCGCACGTGCATTCAAATACGCAAAGCGAAATGGGCCGAAAGGCAATTATCAATCAACCAAAAAAGCGTATTTATATTTTCTCCATTAAAATTTCATCAAAAAGTGTCATAACGTTGAATAAAACAAATGATGACTGTGATGTCGGTCTTTGCATCAAATTACCATCCCTCGTTTGTCTTGAAAAGGATCATTTTCAAGACAACCTCGGGCTGGTAATTTGATGCAACGACCTCCGCCCAGTCATTATTTGTATAATAAACAATGTCAACATCACTAGTAGCACAGAAACCTGCTGTGCGGCTCTCTATGGGGCTTATTTTTATCGTCCCCGGAAAAAATTAAGATACTTTTATGTTTATGCTTGATTCCCCTCAAGTAAACAAATTACAGACAAATCCTCCCAGGTGGGATATCCACTCCTGCTAGTGTATAGTTGGTATATATTTCAACTCATTTGATTCTTGAGGCATTTTCAAGTGTTCCCAATCATGTCACTAACTTTTAATGTAGATTTGATATGAAGCTGAAAATGATTTTTTGAATTCGAGGGATAAACATGATCACACCCTGCATTGATACAACAGAGACCCTCTCAAATCTCAATTTCAATTTCATAGAAAGAGTATCCAAGTGACATAGAAAGTTTGACTCTTTTCATATGTGACTTCCGAACACACCAATGCCACGTGTGGACATCAAGACTGCACTTCCTCGCAACCGATCGGCCGATCCAATACTACATTCCGTATCCTTGTTTCGACAAAAACAAGAGGAAGTCGTTTGCGATGAATCTGCGACACAGGACAAATACTCATCCACAACTGCGTATTGTTTACATTTTTTTTCGGATTTGATACACTTAACTATTTGCGATGAAAGTCACAAGCTCTCTGTCATAAAGCTTAGATTACAAACTTGAAGAAAACAGTGTTTAGAAATTGTACTACATACCAGAGGAGCCTGCTTTGCTATGGAGAATGTGTTTGTACAAGGGTACATTTATTTTAGAAAAACAGCAATGAATTGTTGTGGAACCCTTATTGCTTTACCAAGTATAGTGTCATCAAATGTGGTGTAGGGACAGTGATTTTCCATTTACCTGTACATCGAAATGGAAAATCCGGTTCGGTTCTTCACTTTTCCTGTGAAAATTCATGGAATTTGCCTTTTGCAAAACGAAATTCATGTTTTTGCTGTGTACATTTTCTGTGACAAAACGGAATGTCCATTTTTAGATCAAGGTGAAATGGAATTATAAGTTTTTAGACATGGAAAAGACCATTTTTTGAAACGGAAAATCATTGTCTCTAGTGTTGACAGTAAAATCTACATTGTTTACATGTACTAATATACATGTACAATCAAATTAACAAAACATTCCAAATCCATCCACTATTTAGATAATATACAATGAAGATTGGAATATTGAGATTGGAAAATGTTACCATCATGGACCAACATTTCATTAAAAAACCAATCCATTATGACCTTTTTTTAATGAAATATACTCACATTTAACACCTGCCAACAATTTCTTTTTTCTAAACCAAATTCTTGGCAACTTGAGATGTACAGTACATCCAGTTTAAATTGGGTTCTGGTAGTGACATACCATACACAGAGAGAGCCTCAAAGAGCAAGAGCCTCAGATCATTCCCGACATAACTCACATGCTCACTACATTTTGGCCCCTGATACTTTCAGACTCTCAGTGTGCTTGAATGTCATCAAAAGTTACATGATACATATACAGCGTGGCCCAAAAAGAATGCTACAGATGCGATCGTTAATTTCTTCAAAATCATTCACAAAATGTCATTGGTGATTAGTTCATGGGTTAGAACATTCTTTTTCCAACAAAATAATACCATGATCATTAATTTTGATTGAGGTGTTTGGATCTGAGGGCTTTTTTTCGAAGGCCATGTCGTTTCCCAAATTTACTCTTTTTTACACTCCAGTGATCATCAGAATACCGAAATATTCTCGCGTCTCAGCATGCCATACCAGACAAACCGCGATGACAATGGAGATGTAGCTCGCATCATATTCCTTATGAAAGCGAGGGCATTCCAGCCCTTTGTCATCGCGGTTTGTCCGGTATGGCAAGCTAATATGTCAGAATATCTCGGCATTCCGATGACCGCCGCTGTTGAAAAATTGGCAAATTTGGGAAATTGCATTGCCTCCGAAAAATGGCCCTAGAATCAAAACGCCTTACTGAAAATCAATTATCTTGGTATCATTTTATTGGAAAAAGAATTTTCTAACCAACGAAATAAACATTAATGACATTTTGCCGATAATGGTGAAGAAATTAGCGATCATACTCGTAGCATTCTTTCTGGGCCACCCTGTATAATACACCATGATCTTCAGGACAGTGACCTCTCGTACTTCTGCTACTACATGTACGTACTTGTGTATATGATGGGTCTTTCTTTCATCACAAAGTTGTGACACTAATTGAACCCGTCTATGGTAAAGAAATACTTCATTTCCTCTTTGAGTTTTCCTGAATTTGATACTGGCTGGGTTTGGTTTAGGAAGTTAAAGTCACTGATGTCAAGATTTGGTCCAATCCCCCACCCCCCCCCCCCCCAAGTCAGTCAACCTGTTACTACTTACATACAGAAAATGCACACATGCACAACTTGGTGTAGACTGTGTACATATACAATTTGTAGAGGAAAAACGACCTTTGAACGTACATGTAATTACTTCTTACAACTTTCTTTTAACCGTACATTTAACTAATGTTGCTTATCATCACTTTAAACCGTGCAATTTGAACGTACAAAATTTAACACCGCAACTACATGTACAGTAAAACACCAACAGCGAGTTTCAAAGTTTGGAGGGGCATTTTTGTCTATCCTCTCCAGTCTCCACAAGCTTCTTTATCTTTTTATGTATGATTTATAATTCTGGTCACTGTACTTGTATCTCATATGATCAAAAAATGTATTTAATGCATTTTTGATGAATACATGTATGTGAAATAAATGAAATTGAATTGAATTGATATTGTTGGACACCGGAGTCATGAAATATTAACCTGTTGGCTTCAGGAACTGGATGTGCTATGTACAGACACGGATAGAATTCTTTTCTACACCATTACGCCATTTGCCAAGCCCTCTATATGCTAGCTAGACCAAAAGCTTCAGTCCCTCTGTACTCCGGTGGTTCCACTGAGACTACATCTGGCTCCACAGACATGTAGAAAAAGTCATTTTTGATAAACAATTCCACAGAACAGGCAGTAATCTAGCAATGGCGTAGTGGTGATGAACTCCATGAAATTACAGAATCTTGGGGGCAACAGGTTAAAATGCAAATAGATTCAGTTCTTTGTACAGTACATGTACTTCACCATACCATTATTTATGTATCAAACACCTTTTTCTCTTTTCTCTGTAACAAATCAAATTTTATCTTCTAATTGCGAACACTATTTCACGCAATCCCACGCATTCAATTTCAGGCAACTGGAGTGATCCAATTTTAAACCTTTCAAGAATTTGGCT
>JZLH01S0091830.1:46610-61610 GCA_001188425.1 Eucidaris tribuloides | reverse complement strand
ATTAAGTTTGTATGATCAAGTCGTCCTACTTGCTTGGTCGAGTTATCAGCAGGTCCAGTTTTCCCCCATTTTATTACACGTAAATGTATGCAGTACCGAGTTGTCCTTTATGTAACTGAATACATAACTCAGCATGGCTGCGACGAGGTACAGAAGGTTCTTGCGACTGCTTGAAGAATGGCCGGCTGATCCGTCCAAGAAAGGTCGAGATCTTGCAATTACGATCAGAGAACGTGTGGCACATGGCTTTAGGAGAGGTGAAAATTCAGAGGTATTGTATGATAGAGAAGTAACTGATTATTATTCGATTTTGTTATGCAACTTCTATCAATAGTCCCATACGAGTGTTTTCATGTGTGTAACTGTGCAGGCTGTATACAAAAGGAGTGAGTTGCTTCAAGTTCAGTCATCATCTCCAATTCAGACAGCAACACTGCAGAATTCTTGTTTTTCTTGACACCACTTACCCTCTGTTAACACAAGATGATCGTACCTTTTTTTACTTGCACCGTAGTTATAGTTATTACTTATTAGTCTTTAGTCTACTACACTTAAATATCACTTGCGTGTTACTGAAATTGCACCCTTCAGCACCTACATGTAGTACGACAATACTCTTACGAGAGGCTGAGAGGGATGTACTGGATTGGAAGAAGAAGAAGAAGAAGAAGTCAATTCAACTTTTCTCGTAACTGAGAAAACACTTATTCTTCAGGATTTCTATGATGATACTGGATATTTTACTTTACCTGGTTGGTACAGAATTGTGTTGGCGCAGCATTGTTGGATTACAGCCATCTGCTTTATAAACAGGGAAAGTTTTTTCTTCATCTTGTCAGTGATCAGTGCCTCGCACTGTCAGTGGTCATCACAATTCACAGATGTCTTGTAGTTGTATTTATTATCCATTCAGAATTTGCTATGCTTTTTGAAGATATGAGTGTGATAATACTGATATGCATACTTGAACTACCTTCGTATACATGAGCTCTATGTCACTCTGCTGGTCAGTATGTGCGTCTGCGACTGCCTGCATGTGAAAAGCGAATTTTGGCGATTAATAAGATGTCAGTAGGGAGGTTCACAAAATTATCTAAGTGCCATAATAATGAAGTTCAATATTGCAATTATCATATCCAATGATAAAATATTCACAAATGTTCAGGAATTCCCAGATAAATGAGTGAAAATCTCATGTTAATGTCCCAAGCTTAGTTTTGTGTGTGCAAAATGGTCACCAAAACTATGCACATACATGCATGCCTTGAAATCACCTGGTATATGCCCAATTTGAAACTGTGAGCTCCAGTGAGCTCCAATGGCTTTGCTTCAAAACATTTGTACATGCATTCAGCTTTCCAAAAATGCCTGTAAAATGCCACATTGTCATTGTGTTACATAGGGTGGTAAAATTATGAATTTTACATTCAGGGCCAATTAAATCATTGACTTTTTTGAGACATCTGTAGCAGCGCCATCTAGTGACTATGACTCTACCTAATATCGGAAGAAGCTTCCCCGTTTTTGACGCAAACTGCTATAGAAAATGGTAGACTCTAATCCAACACAATTTTACGCAATTCTGTACTGTCAAGCAGTATAGTTTCCAGTTTCATTACAGAAATTTTAAAGAATCATGAATGTGTTGTCAGTTTTGAGAAAAGTTGAATCAATTGAGGCAACTCACTGACCCATTTTTCAATATAAAGCTTGCTGTCTGGTGCAGCTCAGTAAGTGGGTAGTCGAGATCAGCCTGTGAAAATCTTGTAGTCAAATGTGGACTCATTCTAAAATAAATGTTAATATAATTCTCGTGGCAGGCAAACCTGCTGTGTGGCTCTATGGGGCTTATTTTTATCGTGCGCCGATAGAATTAATTTTCATGCTTGATTCTCCGAAATTAGAGACAAATCCTTTCAGCTGGGAGATCCACTCCACATGGTGTATAGTTGGTATATATTTCAACTCATTTGGTTCTTGAGGCATTTTCAAGTGTTCCCAATCATGTCACTAACCTTTAATGATCATTTTGAACTGCAATTTTTTTCAGGGCTTCATTTTAAGACCTTATCAAAGACACTAGTAGCATGCGGAATCATGTAGCTCACATTAGTGGTGTGTTGATAAGCAGTTGAAAATATGTGGCGTAGATGTCACTAGAAAAGTAAAAGATCATTATTGATGACCTGCGCTGGCGTAAATTGCCTAATTTCAATAATTAAATGGGACATACTGTACATCTAGGATGTATGTGTGCAGCTAATGGAAGTTGGGCACAGACAAAAATATGCTGTACATGTAGGTGTACGTACATGTCTTAAAGGCACTGTGAAACAATGTTTCCAGTTTAAAAAATCTGAGCTACATGATTCCCCATGCTACTAGTGTCTTTGATACAGTCTAAAAATGAAGCCCTGAAAAAATTGCAGTGTAAAACAATCATTAAGTGCTTTAAAAAAGTGAAAATCATTGAGAGACCATTCCAGCTTTTCTCCATAGACTGCTGTGTTGCAGAATTTCCTATCGCCCGATATAAAATAAATGTGCCAATTTGTATCTGCACATATTGTACTAGTGACAGCATAACTGTCCAAACTTTTGTGTTCTAGGGTGTTTATTTGTCCGTTCAAACACTGTCAGATACATGTATGTCAGATAGCAAAGTTCGACAATTTTTTAAACGGATCTTCCACAGTGTTATGTAGTGTCTTTAACAAGATTCCAGACCAAATGTTGTAATAAAACCAACCATGTACAATGTAATATCAAGCTTCAACAATATTTAAATCTTTTTATGCCTCCGCAACGAAGTTGCCGGAGGCATCATGTTTTCGGGTTGTCCGTCCGTCCGTCCGTTACCGGATCTCGTTACCGCGATAACTTGAGAACACCCGATCGGATTTTGATGTAACTAGGACCAAGTATGTACTATGAGCCACCAATGAACTGATTAGATTTTGGAGCTGAAAGGTCAAAGGTCAAAGGTCACCGGGCCTTAAATATGTCTGATTTGGGCTCGTTACCGCGATAACTTGAGAGCGGCTGGTCGGATTGTCATTTAATTGGGTGAAGTATGTCTTATGAGGCACCAATGAACTGATTAGATTTTGGGGCTGAAAGGTCAAAGGTCAAAGGTCACCGGGCCTTAAATATGTCTGATTTGGGCTCGTTACAGCGATAACTTGAGAACCCCTGATCGAATTTTGATGTAACTAGGACCAAGTATGTACTATGAGGCACCAATGAACTGATTAGATTTTGGGGCTGAAAAGTCAAAGGTCCAAAGGTCAAAGACCGGGCCTTAAATATGTCTGATTTGGGCTCGTTACCGCCGATAACTTAGAGCGGCTGGTCGGATTGTCATGTAATTCGGGTGAAGTATGTATTATGAGCACAATGAACTGATTAGATTTGGGGCTGAAAGGTCAAAGTCAAAGGTCACGCGGCCTTAAATATGTCTGATTTGGCTCGTACAGCGATAACTTGAGAAACCCCTGATCGAATTTTGATGTAACCTAGACCAAGTTATGTACTATGAGCCACCAATGAACTGATTAGATTTTGGAGCTCAAAGGTCAAGGTCACCGGGCCTTAAATATGTCTGATTTGGGCTCGTTACCGCGATAACTTGAGAGCGGCTGGTCGGATTGTCATGTAATTTGGGTGAAGTATGTATTATGAGGCCACATGAACTGATTAGATTTTGGGGCTGAAAGGTCAAAGGTCAAGGTCACCGGGTCTTAAAATATGTCTGATTTGGGCTCGTTACCCTAGATAACTTGAGAGCGGCTGGTCGGATTGTGATGTAACTTGGGTGAAGTATGTATTATGAGGCACCAATGAACTGATTAGATTTTGGGGCTGAAAAGTCAAAGGTCACTCCCGGGGGGGTCGCTCTCCCACGGTCTGCTACGCACCCGCGTCCAGAAAAAGCGTCGTAAAGGGTCCCTTTTCCAGCCCTCGAGCGTCGTCGACGTCTTTTGGAAAAAGGGTAGCTTTTTCAGCACCGTTCGCTGGCAATCGCCACTTAGGGTAGCCTTTTCTCACATGTCACGCCATTTAGGGTACTAATTTGATTATGTAGATGACGCCATTTAGGGGTGCAATTTTTTTGTGGATCTAATATCATCCCCAACATGAAAATTTGATAATTAGGAGAATTATTTATGAATTGTTAAGTGAACCTCTTGCGGGTTGCGCAATGTACAATAACGTTTTAGATGAGAATGACACTTGGGTGGGTATCGAATTAGTTGATTTCACTGTTTACCCACTTAGGGTTATCAAATTAGTGGATTCCCTGTTCACGCCACTTAGGGTTTCAGAATAAGTGGATTTCCTGGGAGTCACGCCACTTAGGTAGCTTTTCTGATGTGTTACGCCATTTAGGGTTGCAAATTTGGTTATATAGGTTACGCCGTTTAGGGTGCATTTCTGAGGTTGTTGGACACGGGTGGGATACAGGCCGTGTGGAGAGCGACCCCCCCGGGAGGTCACCGTGCCTAAAATATGTCTGATTGGGCTCGTTTACCGCGATAACTTGAGAACGGCCAGTTGAATTTTCATGTAACATGGGTGAAGTATGTATTATGGGGCACCAATGAACTGATTAGATTATGGAGTTCAAAGGTCAAAAGGTCGAAGGTCACCGGACCTTAAATATGTCTGATTTGGGCTCGTTAACGCGATAACTTGAGAGCGGCTGGTCGGATTGTGATGAAACTTGGGTGAAGTATTTATTATAAGGCACCAATAAACTGATTAGATTTTGGAGCTGAAAGGTCAAAGGTCAAAGTCACCGAGCCTAAAATATGTCTGATTTGGGCTCGTTACCATGATAACTTGAGAATGGCCTGTCAGATTTTTATGTTATTTGGTGAAGTATGTATTATGAGGCACCAATAAACTGATTAGATTTTGGAGCTCAAAGTCAAAGGTCACCGGGCCTTAAATATGTCTGATTTGGGCTCATTACTGTGATAACTTGAGTATGACTTTTCCGATTTTATGTAACTTGGGAGAAGTATCTTATATAAGGCACCAATTTACTGATTCGATTTTGGAGTTGAAAGTCAGAGGTCAAAGGTCACCAGGCCTTAAATATGTCTGATTTGGCTCGTTACGCGCGATAACTTGAGAGCGGCTTAAATTGGATTTTACTGTAACTTGGTCAAAGGTCACATGGCTTATCATTATGCTTATTCATCTAATTGGTCTTGCTACCATGGTAACTTGAAGCTTTTCAAATTACATCAATTGGATGGGAGTGCAGGCTGCGGAGGCATACCCATCGACTGCGCGCAGTCGAACTGCTCTAGTTATGCATGTTTTTGTGTACCATTTTTTTGTGTTTACAGATCAATGAAAAGGATTGTGACAGAATGTACGAGTCTCTGAGCAAAATTCATGCAGATTATTACAGAACAAGGTGAGACTGCATCCTTAAAGGCAGAAGATCTCTTTTGCATGCCTCAAATTCAACATTGTGCAAAGCTAGAAAAGAAGAAAATCTCATTTAACCCTATTTTAACTGGGCTATTTCAGACCAGGTTTTTACTGGGGGGGGGGGGTCAATTTGACCCCCCCTGAGATCTCGGCCGCCGATCGCGCGATCGCCGCGAAAATTTGCGTGCGCATAGAGCCGGATGTAAACTACACGACTGCATAGTAAAATTTTCACAAAAATTATTTTTTATATTTTTTAAGTAATTAATTATGTAAATAAGTGTATGAAATTTTTGTTTTCGCCTATAACTCACTTATAACAGCTAGTAGAATGCTAATTTCTGGTGAAAATATTCATTTTGACATTTCTAACAATTATCTACAAAAACGTTTGCCGAATCGGAATTAATTTCTTATGTATTTTATTGTTTTGTGAATTTCTTATGTATTTCTTTGTTTTTTTGACCTTTTGTTTTCTATTGTTTTTTCGATGAAATTTGTTGGGGACACTGTTGCAATCATAAACAGCATAAAATTAATCCATTTCAACCAGTAAAAGCAAAAATAATCATACATTTATGATTTTTGGCTGAAAACACAATTTCCATTGATTTGTACACGAAATCACGTTTTTGAGCAATTTTGGGGTTGACATGCATGTATAAAAAGTCGCGCAGAGTCGTAACGGTATATCCGATTTTCGCGAAAACGGTCTCAAAAGATGCGCAAGACTTGAAAGTAAAAAGTCGGCTAGCGACGCGGTGAAAAAATTTTGCGCGGCGGCATGATCGCGAAATTCGTCGAGGGGGGGGTCAAATTGACCCCCCCCCCAGTTAATATAGGGTTAAGAACCTTTAGAAAAGTGTAGGAGCTAGAAATGCAGTTTTAGTGGCATTATAGTAAATGTTTGACTTTGATTTGATTTTTGGTCTTCAGTTCCACAAATTTAATAAGTGGTATAAGTCTATTTTTAGACAGTGCATGTAAGTTTCTTTTACCTCCGTGGTGTAATACACTTGTACTGTACACGCAGATGACCTTGCATTCCTTTTACTGTGTCTGATGCATTCCAGCACAACCGTCTGGTATTACTGTTATTGCGTTTAAAGTACTGTAATCAGCATGATGTACCCATGGACCTACATGTATACTGTAGGTCCATAAAATATTGTGAGATTTGGAACTGTGTGCCCACTGCCTAGAACATACACTACACAACTTTTGGTTTCTTGTGCATTTTGCAAAATCTAGGTGATTTCTGATCTTCAGATTTCACAGGCAAGTACTTTTTAAATATCCTAAGGACATGAATAATGTTTGGCTGTGTTATAGGAGGGTTGCAAATGAGATTCCATACTTTTAACCCTTTACCAACATTAGGTGATTTGCTTGATGTTCAGATCATAGATTTGTTGTCTTCATAGAGGATATTCCTAACACAATCTTCCAACAAGATTGTTACACAACAAATAACATACTGGAATGAAAGGTTTGCAGAGAGAATTTTTGTTTTTTATTATCCATAGGTTTCAGGTTCAAGTTCTCTTGGGTCACTCTTTTTTTCTGAATCATTTAAAATAGAAGATCAAGCATTTGATCTAATTTATCATCAATTTGATTATATACTGTAATAGTATGTAGTTGACCAGCTTGTGCTTTATTTACATTTGATCCAAACTTTGGAATGCGCTTCCTTAAATCATCAGTCATCTTCACTTTCACTTAAAACATTCTTGTTTGTTACCACATCGTTTCTTGTTTGTATCTTGTAGAAGTATCAGAAATAATGACTATATAGTGTGTGTCCATTTCACATTTTTGTATAGTTTCCTACAGTGTCATGAGCATCTCTTTGCCAGCCTGTAGCATTTTAGACTCAATAATACTGTATGTGCTATTTTTGCTGCAAATGGAAATAGCATGATTGAAAGGAGTCCTGCCATAGGATAAAGCCATTCTGGAATCAAGACAACTAGCTGCAAAGATTCTCCTGCAAAAATTTTGTACTCAGACATTTACTCTTTAGAAAAAGATAGGCATCAATGTGTGCTGTGATTTCAAGTTTCTACAGTGGCTTTGCACAGGTTCAGTTTTTGTCAGAGTCATACTGGTATATTCATGATGATTTCTCCTCAGGTTGACAAATTACCCCCAAAAAGATTATGTAACTTTAATAATTTCATGTGATATTTCATATAATTTCTGTTTGTGTTCTTACTCTCCGTATCCACCCCATGTCTGCTGGTGCCCTCAGTATCCAAGGTTACGGGAGTCCTCTGCAACAGGAAATTCAGCTGAAATATGCAAAATGGTGATGGCTACTGGTGAGTATGACCCTGTTAACAAGTTGGTCACCCTCCCCCACTTTTAACCCTGTCAGTACCAAACTCAGAATATCACAAGCCAAGTCTATGGAATATTCTTGACATGGTACTGAGAGGATTAAACTGGAGAACTGTTAGATGATGAATGATGATACATGTACATGTAGGTCACCTTGAATTTGTGTAATAACTATTTGTAGGATTACCAGTTTCATCTCATAGACTTTTCTGTCATCTCAGTATTCACCGGGGGGGGGGGGGGGGGGGATGGGGATGGGGATGGGGATGGGGGATGTGGGTTGAGCACTTAATGTATAAATGTTTTAACCATGCATGTACATTGAGTTTAGAAAATGATCAAAGCTAGGATTTCAACAAGTTGTCAAAGCGACCCCAAACGAGGATTTTACGTGAACAAAAGCACCCTAAGTGTGATTCATCCCCCAAAATACCCCCCAAATTAGGTATTTAGATATGCCAAACACGGATCTGCATTCTACTTTTAAAATCTACCCCAAATCCCCATTTTTGTGTACACGCATGGGTACAAAATTTATACATCGACGTCGCCCTCCCCTACCCCCCCCCATACCCCCCCCCCCCCCCGATTCTTCACAACAGGTTGTGCCAATATATTAGTGTTGGGGAGGGGATAAAGAGGGGATCAGGTGGGTGTTGAAAGGAATTGACTAAGTTATATTGACGATTGCCTTTACCTTACAAACAACTCTCTGAAGTTGGAACCTCACGAACGGTGAGGGCATGGTTGTGTATTTACAATGTTACTGTAATAATGAGTGTACATTGGTCATTGGTGGATGAACTGTTGTCACAAATCAATAAGTCATAAAACAATTTGACAGGTTTTTCCATGCTATCTCGAAATTAGGGATTTAAAATCAAGGAAAATACACATTTAATGTATAAATGACTTTTGACCCTCAACTTTAGACAGATGGTAGATGAATGTATAACCTTTCAGATAATAACCTTGAAGAGATAAAAAAATGGATTATCCAGCCCTTCTCTGCCATTTCATAAATATAGTTGAAAAAAAATATTGTTATTTCGTTTTGTATAGTGACAGGTCACATATTCACCTACAATTTTATCCTTCAGACCCTTTCTGGTATCTTGATGAAAATAAAACTTTTGTCAGTAATTAATCGAGGTACATTCGATGGCACCATGTTTACTCCTAATGTTCCAGGATGCTAACTAATAATCCCAGCAATATAGTATCTGTAATCATTATGCCAGTGTTCAGAACTGTTTTTACTTGAAATTAGGCCCCCATAGTTTGATTTATTTTTTCTACCTATATACATGTACAGGAGAACCACGTTTAAGCGAGGACCTAAAAATCCTGATTATAACCTTGTTATATCAGGTTATTTCTCACTATATTATGGTACAAAAAGAAAGAAATATAAACCGTTGGGACCTGCAAAATCACCTTATTTTAAGAGGATTTTGTTATCTGATCTCCTATAATGAGGTTTCACTGTAGTATGTTTTCATGTAATTGACTGTGACAGATATTCTTTCTTCATGATTGAGTGAATTGCTGACACATGGAAATATCTCTTCTAGTATGATGTTTCATTTTCTGCAGATACAATAAAGAAGATGGAAGACATGAACAAGAGCTCCTGGCAGAAGATGAAGGACTATGTCAAAGGAACTTCTGACGCCGATGAGCCGGTGAACAGATGACGAGGAGACGAATGTAGTGATTGTTGTACTGATACCCTGAATGACGGGACCGTGTATTCTACTGAATGATGCTGGAGAGACTGACGGCATGTGAAGCTGAGATTCAAACCAAAATTCAGAACCTCTTTTGCACTTCTGTATTGAGGGAAATCCCTATGGATTGACGGTCCGACAGAACAAGAATTTGTATGATGTCAATGGATGGCATATCTGAAAGGCAAAAATCAAGAATCTAGGCTTAAATCTTGATTTCCGGTTGAATGTGTTTAATTATATGCATTTTTCCAAATTATAGTTGGAGCAGTATGCACCCCCTTTTCCATCAGTTTAACTCAATTTGCACAATTATTATAACTTCAGGCAAAGTTTAGATGCTCAAACCATGGCATCTACAATCATTCTATGGGACCCTCTGTTATAGGGCTGTAACCTCTGTATTAAAATTAGTTTTATCTGAATAATTTGTAAAGGAAGAAGGAGCGGCCAAGTAACAGGAATAATGAATGAAAGGTTTGCAGAGAGAATTGTAAGATGCAGAATAAATTTGTAAATTTGTATTATCAAATTAATGATAAATAAGATGAAATGCTTGATCTTATATATATATTTTTTCTGAGTCATTAAAAAAACATCAGATCAAGCATTTGATCTTATTTATACAGAGATGAACAGCAAATTTATTCTGCATCTAATAGGAATAAGTTAAGAAATTCATTGAAATCCAAGGTATGCAATATTCTGTATTCTTTCCTGTGCATTAAAGCCAGGAAAAAGATGTCATGCAACAAACAGACACATAAAACACTTGAGATGGTGATACTTAGTGCATTTCTTTCCCTGTGCTGAATTCTTCTACTTTGATTTTGGGGTAATGTCCATTGGGTGTCAAAGCCTTGTATCTCAATTTTTTTGTGAAAATGAGGGTTTTACGTGATCTTCTAGCTCAGAAATCAGATTTTGTGTAGTCCAAATACTGTACATTCGAAATCTCAAAAATAGAGCCACTTTTGCCAGAAAAATGATGGCTGTCTTTAAATTCTGTGTTAAGACAGCCATGGTTTTGGCTTTTCTGAATATTTGACTTTTTTTTGAGATATAAGGTTTTGTCATCCTAGGCGTGCATAGTATTATTCTGAAGCACTTGCTGAGCCCCCCCCCCTCCCCCCAAAACTATTACTCAATAAATCAATAAAATGAAATAAAAAAATCAATCAATGAATGAATGAATAAATGAATAAATAAATAAATAAATAAATAAATAAATAAATAAATAAATAAATAAATAAATAAATAAATGAATGAATGAATGAATGAATGAATGAATAAATAAATAAATAAATAAATAAATAAATAAATAAATAAATAAATAAATAAATAAATAAATAAATAAATAAATAAATAAATAAATAAATAAATAAATAAATAAATAAATTAATTAATTAATTAATTAATTAATTAATTAATAAAATAAATAAAAAAATAAAATGAATAAAAAATAAAAATGAATAAAAGTAGAACAAAATTAAAAATGCACAATATGTGAAGGGAAATGAAGTGTACTGCTGGAGCCGTCTGTTGAAGTGCTAGATCATTTCCAGAATTGATAAGGGATTCTTATTCTATTATTGTAAGTAAGGTCTTATTTTACCACAGCAGTCTCCAACACAGTCTCAGGCAAAAACCTGAATTCAGGGCCTGGCAATTTATTTTCAGGCCATATTTTAGGCTTTTTGTGTACAAATAAGTCATTGTAGGCAAATTTCAAGCTCTCTCATAATTTTTAACTGGCACCCATGTCACAAATTGAATATGAGAGAAAATTATAATGGATTTGTCTTTCAGTTGAATGATTGATGATCTGTTTACTTGTTTGTTTGTCGAGGGTGTTATAACTTGTGACGGTTTCGTAACAAAGATTCTTGCATATTCCTGTGTATTACTAACTATGAACTTGCTTATTATTCAAAATTACAGATGATCAATTAAAATGTCAAACTTTGATGTTTGAGGGTACTCTGAGCTAAATAATATTGCTTGAATGGATAAATAAACACTGTGGTATACAAAACATTAGAAAGTTATGCTGCTACATACTACCAAGATATATGTGGATCATGTATCACACATCAGTGTTTGTATGGGTCAGGGACTTTCTGGAACGTCGGGGAATTTGAAAACAATTTTTCCAGAATTAAAAGGTCAGGAAAAGTCAGGGAAAATCATTTATTTAAGATATTTTCAAAATGACCCTTGATTCTGAGCTTGCTAATATTGCATTGATGTAGGCCAATTCTTACATGCTGTAAAAATGTAAAAATGGTCAGGGAAATTAACAATTTTTTTGCTCTTGAAAGAGATCATGGAAAGTCATGGCATTTTTTAAATATGTTTTTGTATGAACTGTTGACACATGCATGAAGCATCTATATCACAAAAGTTTAGGGAAAAACAGGTATGGTAAAACATTACTTTTGACAAACACTTAAAGGTAAATGGGGGTAGTCCTCAACTTGGGGTAAAAACTTTTCTAGATTCAAGTTAACTATGCAAGGATTCTATTGTGAAAATTTTCTAGTCAAAAGTTGTCTCAGTTTGAAATAATGTCCATCAGTATGCTTTGTAACAGACAAATTTGTAGCGTAGCCTTCTATGGAAAGTAAATCTATCGTGCCCCGATAAAATTATTCATGCTTGATTCCTCCTTAGGTAAACAAACTCAAGACAAATCGCTTACAGCCAGGAGATCCCACTCCAGACTGGTGGGTACATTTGTTTATCTTCAACCAGAAAGGCATTTTTTTTATTTCTCCCAATCATGTCACTGAGCTTTAATGATCAGTTTGAAGTGAACATTTTTTTGAGGGTAGAAACATTTATATAATATTGGATGGCTTTGAGGTGGACACAAGAAAATTTGTATGACTGGTGACAAATATCGGACGAGTCACAGATGAGTCCGATATTTTCATAAGGAGTACAATATTTTCGGTGTCCACCGAAAATAAGCCATCCAATATTATCATTATTATCTAAATCCACTAAAAAATATCAAATTAGAAATTTAACAGAATCCTCTCCAAATCATCGAATCTGCCAATGGCTGCCCACTGATTTTATTCATCGTGAGAAAACGTGTTATTCTTCTTATTCATTAGAAATCACATCTCTCTCTTAATTCAGTAAGTTAAGTGAATCAAACACATCAGAAGTAACATTATAATGTGATTCAATAAAGAAAAATATGGTAAGTTATACGTTATTTAAATGGAAAACTGGATCAACTCGTTAGCAACACACATCAGTCAGACACTGACGAATACAAAAGTTCCCGGATGCGTACAACATTTTTCCTCGCTGTACGACATTTTCCGATGTACCCCGTCGTCTAGCCTCAGCGCGTATACGCGCATTCCTTTGCGTGCAGGATACGCGTTAATATCACGGCGCTTGAAACCCCCCATTTAGATAGTAATGTTTAATGATGGCTTTAAGCTGGAAATCAGCAAGTTAAATTATCAGATAAAAATATACATGTAATGATATGGTCAACAGGAGTGGAGCAGTTATTGTAGTCTGACCATGTTTGATGCAATAAAGATGAGCTGACTTTTCATCACATCATAAATTTGTTTCTCTGTGATCACTTTTTGATTTTTTTTTCTGCCTACTATCCCTCTTTCAGCACCATTCTGGAATGTGAGTTGTGTAGTGTAAAAGGGTGTCATCTTGAACAAAAATATATTGAAAATGTATAAATCATTAAAGGCAGGGAATCTCATTTGCACCCCTCCTACAGCACAGCAAATCATCACTCATGCCCTTAGCCTATTTATGAAGGCCATGTCTGTGAAATCTGAAGATAAAAAAATAACCTACCATTTGGCAAATGCAAAAGGGAAAGAAACAAGAACAAACAAAACAATTGCCATGTACTGTATGTATGTATTATGCTAGGAATTGTTGTCTCTGAGACAATAATTCAAATCAAAGTCTAACGGTCACTATAATTCCACTATAACTGAGTTTCTAGCTCCTATACCTTGATATGAAGGTTGTAAAACAGTATTTTCTTCTGTATTTTAGTGTAATATTCACAATGTTAATTTTTAGGAGTATAAAAGAGATGCCCTGCCTTTAAATTGTACATTCACAGTAGTTTCTGAAATGTAAGTTGTACATTTTGCTTAGTGGTGGAATAGTTAGAAATGGAACAGATCAGGAAAACAGGACAAACATACTGAAAATTGTATATGCTTTAGAGTGACAGATTGTGATTTTTTTTTTTAATTATCAGAGAGCAAATATCGCTTTGTACATCTACAGTAAAATGGTCAGACCCCCGGTCACCAGACTTTTTAAAATTTTCACCAATTTAACAAACAAGAATCCTTTGAGAGCATGTAATTTTAGGGCATTAATAAAAGATACAGGTGTATCATTAAACACACACACACACACACACACACACACACACACACACACACACACACACACACACACACACACACACACACACACACACACACACACACACACACACACACACACACACACACACACACACACACACAAATTTCAATTTTCATAGTTTACCAAAATATGCAATTTCACAAAATCAATTCCACATAACTGTAATCATCAACATACCAGCACAAAATACAGTCAACTCTCATTATAAAGAACAGAGATAAAACAAACTCAGAATTTTTTTTTTGGTCCCAAAGTTGAACTTTTACTTGAATTGTGTTTTTGCAACTCTAATAAAATTCAGCAATTTTTCTAATCTCAATGAGTTTGCTACAAAGAAAGTCAACTGTATATACAGTGCATTCTCGTTATAAAGAACACTAATAATTCAAAATTTCATTATAAAAAGTAAAATCTCTGGTCCCATATCTTGGATTTCCTTTGTATTGTTTTGTTTTTGCAACCCTGATAAAGAAATTTTGTCATAAATAACAAATTTCATGGGTTGAAGGACTTCTTTATAATGAGAGTACACTGTATAATAATGGCCAGTTCTGTCTAGTCCCAGTAATTCTTTCACTGCACTTCTGGAAGGTTTAGTCACTTAACTTGTTGGCTAAGGGAACAGGGTGTGCCCTGTGTTAACTCTATGGGATTTTCAGAATCTCAAAGGCAACTGCTTAAACATGTCATCTGAAGAGTTTGATTGCAAAACAGGCTAAATCTACTTAAATAACTTTGGAAAAAAATAAAAATAAGAATAAATAATAATTTCCTTGCCAGAGTTTGTACATGTGTCTTTAGAAAAATAATAGTGAACAATTATTTTTGTACTGGTACTTACTTTTGGATTTGGCTTCAAAGTTAAAGGTATTGGCTAACATTTACCACAGTTAAAAAAAATCTGAGCTACATGATTCCCCATGCTACCATTGTCTTTTATAAGGTCTACAAATGACGCCCTGAAAAAATTGTACTTCAAAAATGATTTAGTGCTTTAAAAAAGTAAAAATCGTAAGTGGATCGGATTCACCTGCCCATTAGACTA
>JZLH01S0091830.1:1717-12747 GCA_001188425.1 Eucidaris tribuloides | reverse complement strand
GCCGTGAAAAAAACTGTCCTTCAATTTGATTATTTAGTGCTTTAAAAAAGATAAAATCTATGAATATTCAGTTTGTTGTGGTTCACCTGTCCATTTCCTCCCATAGACTACTGTGTGATAAATCTAGACTACTTTGTACTCAGTATGCAACAAGACATTTTATTCTGCACTGCCACTCACATACAAATAACTGATATGCCAGAATTACAAGCCATGTATGACCAGATTGAAGATCTGCAGTGTTCTTATTTAGTAAATCTCTAAGCCAGGAAAATTCAGAAATCACTGGATAAACATTGATACATGTTCACGAAAATATCATCTACAATATTTTTATTTCTAATAGTCACCTTACATGTACTGTACTCTCAGGAGTAACCACAATGCACCAAAACTGGTAAACACAATGAACCGAGTAGTGATACGTTTTATTAAAGGCAAGGTTCACCCTGACATCAAGTTGGTTTTAATAAAAGCAGAACAATAAGGTAAACATATTAAAGTGATAGGCTAACATTGTGGGAGGTAAATCTAAAAAGTTATCTGCGCAAGTGGGATAAAAGGCAACACATGAAACTTATATGTACACAACATTAAAGTGATAGGCTAACATTGTGGAGCTTCAACTTAAAAAATTGTCAAACTTTGATATCTGAACTACATAGTAGTGTTCATATGGACAAACACCCTAGAATAAAAAAGTTTGGAAAGTTACACTGCCAATGGCAAGTTATGCATGAATAAACAATTAAAACTCGGGGTGTGTTTAAATAGCGTAGGTGTACACACAGTAAGTCTATGGGAGAAAATGGGCAGGTGAATCTGATCAACTTACAATTTTCACTTTTTCAAAGCAATAAATAATCATTTTGAAATACAATTTTTTTCAGGGCGTCATTTTTAGACCTTATCAAAGACAATGGTAGCATGGGGAATCATGTAGCTCAGATTTTTTTAACTGTGGTAAATGTTAGCCAAAACCTTTAAAGCTGATTTCAGCTTTTTTGTGTTTGATTTTCAGCTTATTTGCAGGTTTTCGTGAATTTCCTCTGTATAAAAGTATAGGAGCGTTTGCAGATTTAGCTTTTTTCAGCTCTTTTTTGCTTGTGGTCACTCACACCCCTGCATTTGACGAAAATCCATCAAAGAATAACAGAGTTATGGGACTAGAAAGTTTTAAATTTGTGACGTCATATGCGAGCAGCTCCCAATATGTCATGTGATATAAATTCCATAAAGTGCCGTCTTCTCCGAAATTTGCGAATGATTTTACCCGTGCATTCTATATATTATCAGAAACATTATTTCATATTAGCTTCTATGAAAACAAAACCTTCAATTATCATAACCATTACAAAAATGGCAATTTATGGAATTTATATTACATGGCATATTGGGAGCTGCTCGCATATGACATCACTAAATTGAAACTTTGAAACGTCACACCTCTGTTATTCTTTGGTGGATTTACGCCAAACTTTCATTAAAGACACTATATAAGACTGTGGAAGACCCGTTCAAAAACTTGTTGAACTTTGCTATCTGACAGTGTTTGAATGGACAAATAAACACCCTAGAACACAAACGTTTAGACAGTTATGTTGTCACTAGCACAATATGTGCAGATACAAATTAGCACATTAATTTCCTATCAGGGGATAGGAAATTCTGCAACACAGCAGTCTATGGGGGAAAGCTGGAATGGTCTCTCAATCATTTTCACTTTTTTAAAGCACTTAATGATTGTTTTAAACTGCAATTTTTTCAGGGCTTCATTTTTAGACCATGTCAGAGACACTGGTAGCATGGGGAATCATGCAGCTCAGATTTTTTTAACTGAAAACATTGTTATACAATGCCTTTAACATGCTTCTCTCATTTTTCTGCTTTTACTAAAACCAACTTGTCATCAGGGTGAACCTTGCCTTTAAGGAGCTTAAAACTTACATCTTGTAAAGCTGCATCGACTTGAGGCAGGAGAAATACTGCCGACAAGACGGCCCCCAGGAGTAGGAAGAGGCCGTAGACGATTCGTGATGAGGTGGAATTCTTACAGGATGGACAGGCTGCACAACAGCATGAGCATGCTGCTGATGTGACACAGCAGGCCAACTGTGAAGGAAAATATAGAAGATGTATGGATAAACTTGTTTGGTTCAGATGTTTATCTTACAGTTACAGGTGAAACTTGACACTCATTGCAGTAGTGTACAGTTCATATACGCCATATATTTCGCGTCCGTATATTTTTGTGATTTTGCTTCAAGATGGTGAATTCGTAAGAGTATATTTTTCTGATTTTATTGTCTCTGCATTCACTTTGTACAGAAATGTCAGGAAGTGAAAATTTTCCCGTTCAGTAAGTCACGAAATTTGCGAAAATAAAACCACAGCGAAATATACAGCGTATACAGTATTACGTGTCAATGTAACAAAGCAAATGCCAGAAAAAAAAACATAGTGCAAAAAAGTACACATCTTAATCCCAGGTGAATTACACCTTAAATGCCTAAAAGAGCCCCATAAATTGCCATAGGGTTCAATACAAAGAAATTCTAGAATACATTGATAGAGAAAAAGGCCCCCCCCCCAAAAAAAAGGAGTAAATTGTAATTATTCCCTTACATGAAATGTGTGGCTGTAACAATTTGGTTGGAAATTACACAAATACAGTCACAGCTACATGCATGTTAAATTGTTAACATAAATAGCAAGTATGTCACAGATGCATCATCCATAAAGTCTAATTGGAATCAAACAAGGTAAACAAGACTGCTCGACGTAGGGATGCAATTGAGAGTTTAAAGGGGCATTTTGCATCAAGCACCTAAAACCAAATATTATAATCACACAAATAGATTTACATGTCCACAGCAGAGGTCTCATCAACATTCTACAATTTCTTTCCAGTGTAGTGTCTTGTAATGTGTCATTTACTGACATCATGTAATGGAGTCATAAATACTCAGCTGCAACAAGCTTAGCCTTCAATTCTCATTAACTAGAATCAATATATTGAATGATCTGGCAAGGGACGTCAGAGATTTAATTTGAAGTAGTGTATAAAGTACACAGTAGGTTTGAAGTGATAGGTGATTTGTTACTGAAAATTTTGACATTTTAAACTATCTTGAGTTGTGACTCTTGACCATACTTACTTGAAACACCTTTTAAATATCATTGACAATATCGGGAAAGAAAAGAGGAACATCGAAAAACAAGTGAAATGTCTGCGTAATGATGTCCGGAGTGTCCTGTAATCATGGGATTAATCCTTCAGTAAGCGGACAATAGCATACCTGCAGGCCAACCCTGAAACCTCAAAAATAGGGATAAAATGGGGTAAAAAAATTGAAAAATAGGTCGATTCTTGGGCACAAAATTATGTATCGAGATTGAGTTTCTTTTGATACTTTATGCCAGTTTCGAAACTTATTTCCAGATTGGTGAAAGGTAATTATATACTTTATTTACCTCCGTGTATTAGTTTATCAATGAATAGAAAGAAAGATATCATTCAATGCAAAAGTGCTTAGAATAAGACTGGTCGAATCATGCCTAACAAAGTCTAAACTGCATATTTTTCGAAAACAGCAATAAATTGATTAACTAAAGATCTATTTCACCTAGATCGTTTGTACCAATCAAATGGTAATTTGAGTGTGAATTTGTGGTTTTGCAGATTAAGGACCCGCGCAGTGCGCAGATATAGGGCACTTGACCATAAGTATGTAGGGTGGGAAGTTGAGTATCCGGACACCTAATTTTCACAATTTTTCTGGATATGTTGCTCAAAAAATGTAATTTTCAAACGATCAATTTCAGTATTTTCATTCAAAATCAAGATTTATGGGAAAAAAAATAGTTGCTGCGTCCACGGGTTGTGTTTGCAACTTTGTACGATAGTTCCCTGACGCGTCAAGCGCCGTTCTAACACGCGGTGTCCCGGTATACGGTACTCAGCCCGTCCGTAACAACCTCTCTCACGATCTAGTCCAGAGTCTATAGATCTACTACTTGTGCACGTTTCTATAGGATCTGGATCAAAAAAGATCACTGATGCATGGATAAGGGCAGGCACTCACAATTCTAAACTTACTCCAAAATATCCCCCATTATTACTAGTACAGTTGTGTGTATAACTATAATGTGCATCCAACCACCACCAGACACACAGTCATCACAGCACAACTTCTCAGACACGCACAATAAAACGACTGCAAAATGCACGCATCTGCAGCTGGTTGTGCGTACGTACATACAGTCAGTACAGCCAGGAAGAAGAATAACATGAACTCGAAAACTGGACAACGGGTATGTTAGATCTATTGTTACTTACCGCGCCAAGACCGCAACACATCTTCCCTTCTCTGCAGTTTACAATAGGTAAAAAGACTCTCCAGTGAGTTTCACGCTGTTATTTTGTTCAGTCTGTGAAGATCTGTGACAGAAATGGAGACAAATCGTGCGATTTTCAATGACTGTGTTGTAACTTATAAGCTTCGGCAATGCAATGGCGATATGGTTTAGACGTCATTCGATGTTTTGTTGCTAAAAATAGCAATAACTTAATTTCTCTGGGTGAGGGCGCACTATTAAACAGTCTGAGCAACGACTGCAATAGCTGCTTCAAAACTGGAAAATTTGTGACATTTTATACACATAGGCCCGTATTCTCATAATCGCTAAACCATCGCTAAACCCAGTTGCCGTACTAAGTTAGTACGGCATGCACCTGGGTCTAACTTTCATTTCCCATTCTCATAATTCTCAGAAAAAGTTAAACCCACCTACCGTACTAACTTAGTACGGCAACTGGGTTTAACTTCCATTTCCTATTCTCATAATTCGTTAAACCCACTTACCGTACTAAGTTAGTACGGTAAGTGGGTTTATCTTTAGACTAACGCTAGGGTAGGTTTAGCGGTGGTTTAACTGACATCTCGACGCTCAAAAGGTTCGATAATTTCGTTGAAAAATTGAAATAAAGAAATGCACACAAATTACAGTACCATGTCGGTTATCAACCTGCATAGTATTAGCTGCACGCGGCGCTGACGCGCCGCGTACAGCTAGGCGTGTGTACCTCTCGTAAAATCACCTCTCGCAACGTATAAATAAGAATCATTTGAAACAAAAACGTTACACAACAGTTTAGTTTTTTATGAAAATAATAAGCCATACACATTCTGTATCAGTTATGAAGGCGAAGTACTTAAGAAACAGATTTTTAATGAACAGATTTACCTACACTTTATCTTTTGATTCAGTTTAATGACATGAAAATGCACAGTACCCACAGCATTACATAATATTCACACCTATATTTATTGTCAAAGTCAGACACAAACGATGTGATTCATTACTTCATTTTATTTTGTTTGATTTCATTTTCTTGAATTAAAATATTCCGTAATTGGTTTAGTCGTGTAGTTATTCTATTAACATGTTTTGTATCTGTTTCATATACTGCAGGACAATGCAATTGAACATTCATTTGCAAATTGAATAGCATGTAAAAAAAAATCTTATAACCAGTTACATTTGTTAATACATGTAGTAAAAAACATTTTGTATTGCTGATATTGCCATGACAGTCATTTGCACTGTGTTTGCAAGGATAAGTTTTTGGGGCATATTCAAACATATACATCCAAGGACATTAAGTGGTGGTGGTGGTGGTGATCATACATTTTCTGCGCCCCCTTAAAGTGGCGCCCGAGGCACGTGCCCACTTTAATAGCTACGCCACTGACAATATCCAATGTCCCCCCTCCCACGAATTTAGATGCGTGCATAAGTCTGAGTGCTGTGATTGTTCTTTGGCTAGTAATTTGGTAGGTAAAAATTTTGTTGGCTGGTAAAAAAATAGTCGTCATCCCCCCCCCCCCTCCTCCTCCCGCTGAGGGAGTTTTCGGCAATTGGCGTGACCAGAATGAATGTAGAACCTAGGATTTGGAGAGAAAAAAAATCTGCACTACCCCCTTACCTCCCCCCTCCCCCTCCCTCATTTCATTGATTCTATTTTTTTTTTCATTTTATTTCATTTATTTTATTTGTTTATTTATTTTATTCGTTTTCTGCGCCCGCTTTAAAGTGGCGCTCAGGGCACGTGCCCCTCTTAGATACGCCACTGACAATATCAAATATCCCCCCCCCCACGAATTTAGAAGTGTGCATAAGTGTGTGATTGTGGTTTGGCTAGTAATTTGGCACTTAATCATTGATTCTAGGCGGGCAAAAATATGGCTTTGGTCGTCATCTCCCCCCCCCTCCCCTGCTGAGCGATTTTCCGGCGGCTGGCGTGACCGGGAAACATTTTGGACATGGGATTTCAAGAAAGCGTTAATGTGCTGTACACTGAATTGTAATCATATTTGCCGTAAGGTTTGCAGTAAATAGTTCCCTTTTTTCACAGTGTAGGCCCCTACCATATTTGTTTTTGGATTATCATTATATTCTTATAATTATTATTATTTATTTATTTATTTATTTATTTATTTATTTATTTATTTATTTATTTATTTACTGTATTTTTTCATTGATTTTATTGATTTCATTTTATTTATTTCATTTTATTTATTCATTTGTTTATTCATTCATGTATTCATTTATTCATTTATTCATTTACCTAATTTTTATATTGATTTATTCATTTATCTATTCCTTTATCTATTTATTCTATTGTTTTATTTGTTTATTTTATTTCATGTTATTTTATTTCATTTTATCTTAATGTATTTATTTATTCATTTATTTATTTACTTTATTGACTTTATTTATTTATTTTGGCCCCAAACAACACATACTAATACATTGCAAAGGTAAACAAAAAGAAAAAAAAACAATAGTTGTATCCTGTAGTTAATCCGATCCTATTGTGTGCACTTGGGCCATGTAATTGGCGTGACCAGGATAGAACCTAAGATTTGGAGGGAAAAAATCGGCACTACCCCCTTACCTCCTCCCTCCCCCTCCCTCATTTCATTGATTCTATTTTTTTTCATTTTATTTTATTTATTTTATTTGTTTATTTATTTTATTCATTTTCTGCGCCCGCCTTAAAGTGGCGCTCAGGGCACGTGCCCCTCTTAGATACGCCACTGACAATATCAAATATCCCCCCACGAATTTAGAAGTGTGCATAAATCTGTGCTTGTGGTTTGGCTAGTAATTTGGCCCTCATTTCATTGATTCTATTATTTTCCATTTTATTTTATTTTATTTATTTTATTTGTTTATTTATTTTATTCATTTTCTGTGCCCGCCTTAAAGTGGCGCCCAGGGCACGTGCCCCTCTTAGATACGCCACTGACAATATCAAATATCCCCCACCCCCCCCCCCCCACGAATTTAAAAGTGTGCATAAGTCTGTGATTGTGGTTTGGCTAGTAATTTGGCAGGTAAACATTTTGTTGGCGGGCAAAAATATGGCTTTGGTCGTCACTTCCCCCCCCCCTCCTCCCCTGCTGAGCGATTTTTCGACGGCTGGCGTGACCGGGAAACAGTTTGGACATGGGATTTCAAGAAAGCGTAAATGTGCCATTACTTTTCCATTCTAGTGGCACCGGCCCAGGGTTACCAATTATCGAACGGTCATGGACTCTTGGTGGTTCGCGTCTGATCGAGTTAAATTCTCCATGTAAAAATTGGGTCTATCGTAAAATCATACACTGAATTAATTGTAATCATATTTGCCGAAAGGTTTGTCGTGAAATAGTTCCCTTTTTCACAGTGTAGGCCCCTACCATATTTGTTTTGTATTTACTTATAATTATTATTATCATTATCATTTAAATTAATTTATTTATTTTATTCATTGTAATTCTTTCATTGATTTTATTTATTCTATTTTGTTTATTTCGTTTTTTGTTTAATTTATTTATATATTTATTTATTGATTCATTCTTTTATATTCATTTATTATTTATTCATTTATTTATTTGTTTATTTATTGATTTATTTTATTTGTTTGTTTGAGTTTAATTTATTTACTTTGATTTAATTTGTATTTTATTTTAATTTATTTATTTTATTTTATTTTAATGTATTTATCCATTCATTTATTTATTTACTCTGTTTATTTATTTATTTATTCATTATTATTTATTTTGGCATCAAACAACACATAGTATAATATTGCAAAGGTAAACAAAAAGAGTAAAAACGAAAAAAAAAAAAAGAGACAATTACCCACACGGATTTGAACCCAAGGCCCAAACGTGACTTTGGCAAAATCGAATCGTCACCCAGCCCGCTCAGCCACGATACTATCCAGCTTTAATTGGTGCACAAAGCAGTCTTATACCAATTGATGCCTTCTTAAAATGACGTCATTTATGCTTGCTGCACCACAAATCTCGAGAATCGTCGCTTCTGCGCGATTATAATCTGGATTTCATTCCGTCTGCTTTCACAACAAACATACAACAGGAATACGTCTACGGTTTCAGAATATTATGCATGAGAATGTTGCAGTTTACAAAATTGATGCGTTCTTAAAATGACGTCATTTACGGTTGCCCACTACAAAACTCGAGAATCGTCGCTTCTGCGCGATCTTATATCTGGATTTATTCCATCCGGTTTCACAACAAAAATACAACAGGAATACGTCTACACTTTCAGAATATTATAATGCATGAGAATGTTGCAGTTTACAACGAACGTCAGGTTTTTAGGTCCGAGCGAAGGGCAAACTTTGCGGCAGAGTCCCAACATGGCGTTTTGCAGGGGAGGACGTGACGTCACCTAATCCCTTCCACGAATTATATATACAGATAAAGAGGGTTGTTAGTCATAATTGAAGAAAAGGGCCGCTATTCATAACTGAAAAAGAGGGTCGCAAGTCATAATGGGACAATAGGGTCGCTATTCATAATCGAAGAAAGTAGTTGCTATTAATGCGACAAAAGGGTCGCTAACCATCATGTTAAAAGAGGGTCGTTACTTACTCGAAGAAGGTCGGCATTCATAATGGAATAAGAGGGTCGCAATTTCAATGTTATAAAAAAGGGTGGTGGGTGAAACAAAATCCCACATATTAAAAGGCACTTCATCAGTGCCTAAATAATCAAAAGACGATGTCTAATCTACAAATGAGATTTTATTAACTAAAAAAAGTCCCTTTTCTGGGAGGAGGAAAGGGATTTGTCTGACACACGTGTCAGACAAATTGATCCATATCCTCCCTTTCCCCCAGTTGGTTCTTGGTTCGCATCTTACTTTTGGATGAGGGGAAAGATGCGCGGGAGGAGGGGGGATGTCGTAGGGGGTAGTTGTCTGCGGATATGGGCTTTGAAATTCCAGGGATAAATTCTTTTTTGTTTTACTTTTGGGTGAGATATCAAGTCCTCGTAGCCAAATTTCATAATACATGTATGTGATTTAAGTAAAGGCGCCGTCACACTATGAGGAATTGGCATTGCGTACCGCGAACGAATTGAAAAAATTCCAAAGGCGCACAGCATTCCCAGCGAATGAATTCCACAAGGGTGAATTTAACCGAATCGAACGCACTGACAGCGAATCAAAACGAATTAACACGTCTCCATCACCATTTCATAACTTATCATTAACCTACATACAGCGATCTCTAATCGAACGACTAACGAGCTTTGCGTACGTTACGCGTACAGTCTGCGAATTCAAATCGATCACATGGTGTATATGTGCACTGCATTTACAAACATATACCTTCTTGAACTCGACGTCATTTTTGTCCCATCATTCGAGTTTGTGTATCTAATTTCCCCCAGTATACCGTAATCCAAGAGAGCAAAGATTTGTATTTGTATAGTATAATAGTGTTAAGATAAAATGTTAAAGGTTAGTGATATATATCACTAACTTTTAATATTATAAAATATTAAAGGTTAGTGATATGTAAAATAGTGTTAAGATAAAATATTAAAGGTTTGTGATATGATTGGGAACACTATTTGGGCGCAAATAGTCTCCAGTGCTCGCGCGAGACTGAAGCGCCATAAACACCAACACCACCAACAACAACGGGAACACTTGAAAACGCGTCAAGAACCAAATGGGTTGAAATTTATACAACCATACACCAACTGGAGTGGAGCTCCCAACTGGAAGGATTTGTCTCTAATTTGTTTACTTAAGGAGAATCAAGCATGAACATACCAGTATTTTAATTTCATCGGGGCACGATAAAAATAAGACCCATAGAGAGCCACACAGCAGGTTTGCCTGCCACGAGGGATATTGACTTTAGTAATTCTAGAATGAGTCAACGTTCGACTACAAGATTTTAACAGAAGAATCCTTGCATAGTTTTTACTTGATTCTAGAGTAGTTTCAACCCCCCCCCCCAAAAAAAAAACAGAAAAATGGAGCACCGAAATTACTCATATGGTATAATTCCAGGGCAAATTGATATGAAAGGCAACCTTTACCCAATTTAATATTCGCGTGAGAAAAATAGTAATAACTTGACATCTGGACAACGGTTAAAGTAATGATAAGCTCATATATTTGCAAACGTGTTGTACATTGACGATTTTACCGTTCCAAAATAATGAACTTATGAAATTTCATGGTAACTAAATAGGGATTTTTATTAGAAAGATCTTTTCTTATTGATCATTTTTGAAAATCTGGAAATTGAGTAATGTAGAATTTTCACCTATGTATTCTTAAACAGTTTTGTAAAACTGTTATAAGGAATTGACAAAATATTTCCATCAGGGGATGTGGCATTAAACCTTTTTCCGGAAAATAAAATCCGATAAAATCTGGTATTTTGAACAGAAGATTTTTTTTCTACGGTATGAATGAATATATACCGAATTCGATAACAACAATTTCCATTTATTACCAGAGACATTTTCCTAGTATTAACATTTTAAGCAACAAACCCCATGGGGTAAGGTGTGCAATTTTCTTGCGCAAACACACAGACATACGCACACACGTGCACACACACACGTGCACACACACACACACACACACACACACACACACACACACACACACACACACACACACACACACACACACACACACAC
>JZLH01S0091812.1:10404-21195 GCA_001188425.1 Eucidaris tribuloides | reverse complement strand
TTCTATCACACAGAAATTTCTATCAAACCCATTACTACATGATACACGTAGATCCATCCATCCAACAAAATAGTACCAGTATTATTATGTATTATGTATAGGATTATTATTATAAGGATGATCATGATGATTATGATGATGAGATGATGATGATGATGATGAGATGATGATGATGATGATGAGGACGATGATGATGATGCATGATGATGACTAGTAGTAGTAGTAGTAGTAGTAGTAGTAGTAGTAGTAGTAGTAGTAGTAGTAGTAGTTGTTGTTGTTGTTGTTGTTGTTGTTGTTGTTGTTGTTGTTGTTGTTGTTGTTGTTGTTGTTGTTGTTGTTGTTGTTGTTGTTGTTGTTGTTGTTGTTGTAGTAGTACTAGTAGTAGTAGTAGTAGTTGTTGTTGTTGTTGTAGTAGTACTGTAGTAGTAAAGTAGTAGTAGTAGTAGTACTATTATGTTAATCATTATTATTAGTTATATCATCTGTTTCACTTTTGTTGTTATTGGTGTTGATGTTGTTGTGGGAAACGAGCCAAAAGGATGGGGTACATCATCCGCCTGAAATAGAGAATGCACCCTGTCCCTGCTAGCGCATCACAAACTTCGCTCATCCCACCATCCAATCGATATCGCCCGTAATCGAATCGCGAGAGCCAGCGCTGGGCATGGATCTGAGACTCTAAGCAGCTGCTGAGAGAGGAATTTCTCAATCTTGGCAGTGAGGTGTAAATTATGGGAGGATTCTCTCGTTCTCATCGGACGCATGGTACGTGTCATAAAACGTGTGTTTGAAGCTCCTTGGTTTAAGAATAATTTAAAGAAGACGAACATGTTAAACTGAATGTCAATGTAGGTGTGGTGTTTCAGAGAATAGCTAGGGCAAAAGGCCTGGGCTGTACACCGGCTGACCGTAGTGTTAGTGATTCCCGACCCGACAGGGGCTAGTCCCGATTCGTACAATCGGTGTATCGCTTACTGGTTGTCGAGGTGTGAGTAACATTATAGTTATAAAAGATTAGACTGTGTTTGTCACTCAGATATGTTTTGCTGATAAAAATCGGGCTCCAATTAAAAAAAATCATTCGGGCAATCGGGGACGGGGGGCTAGCTTCTCATTTGAACAATATTTGACATGATTGATCATCATTCGGCCCCCTCACAAGAGACAGATCCGTGACCGTGTATTCAAGCCAAAAATGTCTTCTTTTCCCACTCGGATCAGATCAAAACACTAACAAACATCTGTAATGACAAAATTTGGTTTTGTGTGATCAAATTTAACAATCTGTTAATCCACATATGAAGACAACTCCTTACTTTTGTGCACACCTACTAGATCTACTATGTATGTGGTCCTGATGATGAGCAGAGCTGTACAGAATCCGCCCAACACTGAAAAAAAAATGGTGATCTGTGTACAATGTAGAAGGCTTATACTAATCAGTCGGGTCGCGTTCGCGTCCGAAATCACTCGGGTTTTGGATTTCGGGGAGAATTTTTTTTAACGGTGTCTTCAATGGGACAAACACGCCGGGAAAATGAAATGAAATTGAAATTTGAGTTTCGTTTCAAGCCGGCAGAAGGAGGAAAAGAAACGAAGAAGAAGAAGAAGAAGAAGAACTAAATAAGGGGAATAAAATAGAAGAAAGAGAAGAGATAAAGGAGAGGAGTAAGAAGAAAAAGGAGAAGAAGAATGACGAAATAACGGTAATAAAAAAATAAGACTGAGAAGAGATAAAGGAGAGGAGTAAGAAGAAGAAGGAGGAGGAGGAGAAGAAGAAGGAGGACGAAATAAGGGGAATAAAAAAAGAAGACTGAGAAGAAAGAGTAAAGGAAGGGGAGTAAGAAGGGGAGGAGGGAGAAGGAAAGGAAAAGAAGAAGAGATGGACGAAATAAGGGGAATAAAAACGAAGACTGAGAAGAAAGAGAAAAGGATGGGGAGTAAGTAGGGGAGAAGGGAGAAAGAGGGACAGGAGGCAGTGTCATGTTTCTGTTCTGTATGAATTTGCTGTTTGTGCTACTAGGTGCACTCTCGTTATAAAGTAAGTCAAATTGTTTCTTTTTGCAAACAGAGTAAAAAGGGAAAGTCTATGAGATATTGGGATCAGAAATTTTACTTCTTTAGAATTTGTTTATATCAGTGGTTCTTCATAAATCGACAGTGCACTGTACGGATAAGTTCAAAAAGTGAAAACGGATTTTCATTAATCTATGCAGAGTATTTTCATTATAAGGTAAGAGAAAACATATGATAAATTTGGGAAACATGTTGTCAAAGGGCGCCATCAAGGACAAAGAACAAATTCTTTATCACTGTCTTGTAAATTAGTATTGTATGTAGATTGGTATAAGTGTACACTTTGCTTGTTGATCACAATGTTTGATGTATGTATGTGCAAGCAGTTCATTTTGCTAAAGAAAAATATTGGATAAAAATAAAAGACCACCAACCATACCACACATACTTAAAAATGCAATATAGTAAAAAACCGATTTTATTTCATTGGAGAAACTGAATCATTCTGTAACAATCATCGTTTATTTTAAATAGTATATTAGACTTTGTTAAACTCTTCAGGATTTTATTCTTACTCTTGTTCTTCCTTCCATTCCCCTAGTTTCCCCCTCTTTTTTGTCATATTCATCTTGATCCTTTTCTTGGCTCCTCTCTCCTTTTACGTGCCCCCCCCATTTTTCTTTTCTTACTCAGTCTTCGCTTTTTTATTCCCTATGTTCGTCCAATCTCTTCTGTCTCTTTTCGCTTTTCTTTCTCCCCTCCCTTCTACTCCGCCTTATGCCTTTCTCTTTTTCTCACGTTTTTTGTTATATCCCTTTAGCTTTGATCCTTCTTCTTCTTCTTCTTCTTCTCCTCACTCCTATCTTATACTCCTCTCGCTTCTAATCTGCTTATATTCTCCTTCTATCTCTTTGCTCCTCCTCCTCCTACTCCTCCTCCTCTTCATCTCCTTCTTCGTTCTTCTTTTCTTTCTCCTCCTCCTCACGTTCTTCGTCTACTCGCTCTCCTTTAATTTCGATCTTCTCCATGTCTCCTTTCTCCTCTTCTCCTCCTTCTCCTCCTCCTCTCTCCTCCTCCTTCTTTTCTTCTCCGTGATCCTTCTCAGCTTATTCTTCTCTCCTTACGTTTATTACTCTTTCTTCTCCTAGAGATCTTCCTCTCTCACTTATCATTCTTCTCTCCGCTGTTCTCTTCTTTTGTCTTCTCCTGTCTGTCTCCTGTACCTTCGGTCGCTCTTCCTACTTTCTTGCTTTCTCCTTCTCGCTCCTCTCGCTCACGCTTCCACGTCCTCTTCTTCTTCTGCTCCTGATGGACCTCTCCTCTCTTCTCGCTCCTGCTCGTCTTCTCTTCTTCTTCCTTCTTCTTCTTCTTGTCTTGCTTCTCTCTTCATTCTTTTCTTCTTCTTCTTCTTCTTCTTTTCTTCTTATTCTTTCTTCTTCTTCCTTCTCTTTTCTTCTTCGTTCTTCTCTTCTTCTTTCTTCTGTCTTCTCTTCTTCCTTTCTACTCTCCCTTCTGGCGGCATTGGATAAGCGAAACTCAAACACGCGACCCGACTGATTAGTATAAGCCATGTAGAATGAATGATTTTAAATTTATTTCTTCATTTCAGACATGGCCAATTTGTTCAAAAGGGTTTAGATCTATCTTGAATAAAAAAATGGTGCACTTTTTGTGGACCACGAACCTGTGTTTTACGTGCAGTAGGCCTACATAACTTGCAATGAAGCATGCCCTCTATCGTCAAATTTAACATTTACCAAGACGGGCATGACAGGGTGTAAGTGATTTTGTATCCATTTACATGTATTCCACTATTTTATCCCTAAGTACTTGTATGGATGCTCAGTAGATTTGCATGAGAAAAGCTCTATGCCTAGAGTCAGTACAGCTATGGGGCAGATCAGTTCAAAAGCAGGAAATTAAGTTTATGCCTCTAGAACATTACTTTTACAAAGTAGATCTTCAAAATAAAATCAGAGGTGAAGACTTGAAAGATATCCATGTCCTGTGTGCAATCAGTAAATAATTTTTTTGTTTCCATGTTTTTGTGTTGTTTTCTTCATAGATTCATACTGCAAGGGCCTATCAGATGAGGTTTCCGAGTTGACGAGTCTTGTGCATAAATTGAGTAATTGTGAGCTGCTTATTTCATCCTGTTCTCAACAATTATCTACCAGCTGAGTGAATCGGAAAGTGTATTCTTACTTCAGCATGTACTTACAGTAGCTGCCAAGCAACTGCCATTCAGCAACATATTAACAAGGATTGTGCGAGCTTGTCACTACAATAATGTGCTTTGCGCCTTGCAATAAGTGGTGAATTTCTGAAAAGTCGGCCTGAGATGAGGTGGAAGTTTGAAATTCTCGAATCTGTGGATTGACCAACAAAGGGAAGAGGTCATCACCTTTGTGTTTGGAGGGATTTGTACATTTAGACTGAATGATGCAAGAGATTGCACAATTGAAAACTCTCTTCATTGGCACACTTTCAGTTTCAATATTCTATTAACTTTGAACCTAATCGAATATTGTTTTGATGGTGTCTGTTAGTAAAATCCTTCTGGGATATACTAAAAGAATTTATGATATGCTGGGGCATACCAAAATTAAAATCTTCAGTTACAGCTAAGTTTTTGTCTGTACAACATTATTTACACACTTCCACTTGTTGTAAAAGTAATTTTTTATGTGACTGAGGATAGTGCTTATGTTTTTTCAGGTTAGGCACATATTTACTCTTATTGCATTCAAGAAATTAAGTTGAACACTTATTGGAAACACAAAATTATGATGTTGTGATAGACGTACTTGAAACAACAAAATCAGTACTGTTTGCTGTGAAGCCATTATAATTTAGTGTTCAACTCAAGGGTGTCATGGTATAAATATTTCAAAGATATTATAGTTGCACAAGAATATTTAGATATAAAAACTTTGCTATGTTATAGTGCATTGTAAGAAACAAAGCCTGGGTACAGCATACAAAGTAAAGATACTCTGTCTTATCTGCAGCATATTCTGGCGTAAAAATTTTTTCAAGGCTGTCAGGCTCACTTTAAGTAACCCTTGCAATGAAATCAAGGTTATTACTCAATGTATCTGCTTGTCAGCAATATTCAAAAGCACATTCATTGTTGCCCCTTCGTGCCAAGTTGTTGCAGAACAGCACTGGATGTTTTGATGAATGTTCAAAATTCCATTTTACAGAGATGAAAGATATTGCTTTCACCATTTGTTTTCAAGTTTACCAATATTCTCAATTATTTTTTTTATTCTGTATTGCAACAAGCATTTTAGTTCATTTCTTCATGGGAAAACTAGATTGTTAAGCATCTGTATTCATATACAAGATTTCTTTGCCAAGAGTTTAATTATTTGTGGGTTTTTTGTTTTGTTTTTTGCATTTCTACAGTTTGGATCTTCAGCTTAGTCCATAAAACTTTTTGAAACAAAGAGTATTAGGGTTAAAGTTTAATTTGATAATTGATTGTTACATTGTATCATATTCACCACCACTTCTAACCAGTGACATACTGTATGGGTAGATACAGTACAATCATCATATAAATGGCTTAAACAATAGTGTAAGTCATTTAAAAATTGTTTGCAATAAAAACGCTAGATACAAAGTGCAATAACATTTAAAGTTCAGGTTAACTTCAACTATTATCTTCTAAAGTTGTATTTGTATCATGTATGTGCTGTACATTTTCAGAGAAATTTCTAAAAATTTAATGAATATAGGTGCAGAGCAATATGTCTAATTAATATAATGAACTTTACCATTTGTTCGTACTTAACATTTTTCAAAACTTTTGTAGTGTTTTATAGAGTACCTTTAAGATACATACAGTGCTTTAGAAAACTATTTACTCAACTTCATACAACTAGGCACAATGTCTCTGAGATACTTGCGCATTTTCTTTAAGTATTGTTTTGCAGTGAGCATAATGCTCGCTTGCCTTTTGCTAATCCTGTCATGGTATAGTAGCTCAACAGCATTCATAACTTTACAGGAGAAGAGATTATATTCAGATCAAATTCTTCATGCAGCTGATTTGACAAAGTCAACGATAGGGTCTGTGAACAGTACTAAAAATAAAATCAACTCATTTTTTGAAAAAGTAGCAAAAGAACAGAATAAGAACAAACATGACGATTCTCAAAATCATGTGTGGGACGTTGTGCAGAGCATCTTGCCATTTTTCAAAAGTACCAAATTTAACAACTCTGGAACGGGCTGCAGAATGCCGGAACTCAAGTTATATGACAAGAGTATCATGCATCTTTTCGTAAGAGCCAATGTCACTGCTTGTAAAGGAAGTAAATTGACGTATTTAAGAAACAATCGAGTGTATTTAAATCATAGTAGTGTAGGGGATGAGAATTATAAATGGTGTAGCTTTGCGAGCTTGGAGAGGGTCGATGATATGATCACATATTTCAGCGAACCAGTTGTGCATACTTTTGAGAGCAATACTTCAGATCTGGTTTCAGACATTCCTCTTGAGTTTGAAATTATGAGTGATTTCGTACTTGTGAAATGTTACGCTACGTCGGACACGGATGAGGGAGCTGCTGATGGGGGTGACCCTGATGTTACCGATGGATTCGACTACGAGGGATTTGATGGCCCTTACGCAGACTATTATCTGCATGAGAGGGATATACCACATATCGATTCACATGCGCATATATCACAGATCCCCAAAGTTGTGCAGAGAGTGCAAAAACTACGGACAAGGGCAAACAACGGTCTTGGCCTCAATGTGATGATGTTCGGTGTTGATTCAACGTCGCGTCTTAATTTTATTCGCAACCTGCCCAAGTCCTATAAATACTTAAAAGATACGCTAGGTGCCGTTGTTCTAATGAATTACAACATAGTTGGTGATGCCACTACGGGTGCATTGATTCCCATGCTCACAGGCCAGACAGAAATAGAACTTCCGGAGGCCAGACATAAAGAGAAAGATTCACATTATGTTGATGTGTATCCACTTGTTTGGAAGGAATTTAGAAACGCTGGATACGTTACAATGTTCGCGGAAGATGCCCCAACCATGGGTGTGTTTAACTTGCGACTGAGAGGATTTCGAGACCAGCCCACCGACCATTATATGAGGACATTTTGGAACGAAGTGCACATGGACGGTCAGTGCCTTGAATCAGAATTTGGCTATAATGTCATGCTGAATTATCTGCATGGATTTCATGATGTCCTATTCCGACAACCCAAAGTTTGGTTTTTCCTTCTATACCGATCTGACGCATAACAACATAAACAGACTCTACCTCATGGATGACGATTTCTTAACTTTCCTGAAGTCCATTCATAAGTCGGGTACTCTCAATAACACGATTTTGGTAGTATTCAGCGATCATGGTGCGCGTTACACCGCAGTCCGTCGCACCCTTCAGGGCAAATTTGAAGAACGTCTTCCATTCATGTCCTTTGTGTTGCCACTCTGGTTCAAAGATGCTCATCCAAAGGCATTCCGTAACCTAAACATCAATGCCAACAGACTGACAACACCATTTGATATCCATGCCACACTTCAGTCCGTGATCAACTTGGAACCGAAAGAAGCGAGTTTATCCAAACGGAATTTGAGTCTTCTAGCAACTGAAGTTCCCAAAGAAAGAGAATGCCATCATGCTGACATTGCTGACCATTGGTGTGCTTGCTTGAACTGGGTAGACGTATCAGCGCAAGCAGACTCAAATGTAAGTGGCATGTAGCACAATGAAAATAATTTTGATGTAAGAATTTTTTTTTCATTTTTGGCATACGTTTAGCAGGTCTTTTCTCAATAACTCCCAAGAATTTGATATAATTTGTCATCTGTAAAAGAGTTCACAAATGGGATGTTCAACAGTTGTGTAGTTAAGTTCCCTAAAGGTTATACAATAAAAAAAGTAGCTTTGCATCATATTCTAGGACAGTTTACAAATTGATGATGATATGAATCTGTATTTAGAAATGCAAAATTGTTGTCTACATCATTGTTCCTGTACAAGAGATAACCCAAGTCACAGTGGACATTCTTTCCTGTCTTGAACTTGTATCTTAATGCTTTTCTGATTTTAATTTATCGGTAGGAAAGGTGGGGATACTATACATTGTATAATAAAAACAATATCCCTCTAGGAAAGGAAATTTATGTGTCTCGTCATGTGTTAACTAAATATGACAGTAAGGTTGTTTTATTATTCTAGCAGGATTTTGTTGTAATTACATAAGATGTCTTTGTTGCAATGTTAATCAGATGAGTATATTGTCATAAGCAAGTAGTCTTTATTATTGCTAGAGTCTGCAGAAATAATTTCCTTTTATATATTTAATTTTTGTTTTGTCTTGCTTTTCCTTGTTGTGCATCTATTTTGATTTCCAGGTTATGAAAGTGGCACACTATGTGCTAAGGACAATAAATGGATTCACATCAACTCACAGGCAGAACTGCACCAAGTTGAAACTGGCCAAGATTGTCTTCAGTCAACTCATGGTTCCAAATGAGAAGGTGTGTATGAATTAAATCAAAATCCATCATCAGATGTCATTAAACTTGTACTAGAATATGTAACTATGTTGTGGAACATAGTTAGGCTTTCAAAACGTTGTTTTTGTATAAATACCCCAAAACTTTGTTTCTGCATACATGTAAGTATCCCCCTCCCCCCCCCCCCCCCCCATAAAAAAATTGTCAGGTCTGTATTTTACGATTTGAAATTGTCAATTTGTTCTAATTGGTACTGTAGGTATAAAAGCACACTAGCTCAAGAGTAAGACCCTGAGTGTAAATGCAGTTACAAGAAAACAAAAATTGCTTCATATCCATCTGTACACCAAAATTCAGGCAACTATTGGCACACGTGTAAAAATATGAATAAAAATGTCAAAAATAATATGTGAGAAATGAGAAATACATATCCCAGGCCAATAAATAAATAATATACAAATAATCTTAATAATCTTAACACCTTTCTGTTTAGAGGCATAATTATGCTAATGCCCTTTGACCAACAAGGCAACGATATTGTTCAACACACTCCATCTTCATACAGGTCTTAAAGTTTGTGAAGACTTACGATGACGATCAACGCTATGCCAAGTTTGACGAAGAGGGCTCGGTCAGCACTATCCAAGACATCTTCGTGACGTATCAGGTAACCATAGAGACGACCCCAGGGAATGGACTGTACGAGGCAACCGTCAAGATGTACCCAGAGAACAATGGAACGAGGTTGGGTTTTGAGCTTAGCGGTGAGATCAGTCGCATCAACATGTATGGCAGGCAGGCCGACTGCACTCTGAACAGATATCCGCACCTCGCCAAATTTTGTTACTGCAAGGACACCGTAACATGATCAATAACGTGGTAAAGCTATTCCTCCCAAAGAAGAAGGTGATTAACCCATATAGGTACAGGGACATTGATCCTGGGGGTGGGGGTAGGGGCAGTCCACTGGCATGAAAATTTTGGGAGCAAATATATTGTAAGTTTACGATTGATTTGAATCAATTGTAGACTTACAAATTTTGATGACAATCAAGATGGCTGTTTGTGATATTGATTTCTCTACAACAAGATTTTTTAAAAAGCATTCAAAATCAAAGAGTGTTTCATAACAGAACTCACCCATTGGATGTATTTGTTGCCAACAAATTGCACAGAAATACAGCATGAGGTTAACTGATTTTCTTGCTCTGGTCCTACATTATCCAACCAACAGAATTTACTCCTTGCCATCAAGTTTGCGAACGTTTATTGCTTCAAGTTATTTTGCCACCAATAATGTGCTATATGACACTGCTACAATTCATTATGTGAAAGGGTACGCTGCACCCCATTCAAGTTATCTTAAAGTTTCAATAACAGCCCTGCAAGGATCCCGTACATGCATTAATTCATTTTGCAGCCTCATTCACTAAACTGTTTATCTAAGACACTTTTTTGGTCCATATGTATTTTTGTATTCTTCTGTTTTGTGATGTTTATTAACTTTATTTCAGTATTAAATTATAAAGTGTGAAAATGTTTATTGAAATTGTTCAATACAAAATAGTTTACATGTAATAATAAATGCTTATTATAGCGATTTCTAACCATCCTGATAACAATAATGTTATACAAATTTTAAAAATCTATCACCGATGTCTAAGAGATGTATAGGATTGAATTTACATTGAAATGTCATTGGTTTAATAGGTTAATTACACTATTTAATGGTTTCTATTATTGCAAAATCACTCATTCTCCCAGATGTATTTGGGTTTTTTTTTTTGATTCTTGAAATGACATGTCTACACTGTAACCGTAGATGACGTCTGATTTACGACAGCTCCAGAGTCACAACTCTTGTCACTGGACTTGTCCATGAAGTTAGCATGTCATGATTTCATGAAATGCATTCTGACTTATCCATGAGGTTATCCTTGGAGTTACAATGTCTGGCTTTTGTGCAAGTAGTCCCTAACTACTGATCACTTCCAACATATACAAATAGGTCATATTAATTTTCAGTCTTTTTATATAAGTTGTACTGCCCAAATTTTGAACATCATATCAAATCTTAGCCAAAACTGTATGTTGTTCAACAGCATACAACCATCTACACATTTTACTAAATTTTTATGTATTATTTTAGTTTTATCTTTGTCTTGTCTTGTTTTGAAGTCAACCCTGAAACTTATACCATTTTTATGCCTCCGCAACGAAGTTGCCGGAGGCATCATGTTTTCGGGTTGTCCGTCCGTGCGTCCGTCCGTCCGTCC
>JZLH01S0091811.1:0-18215 GCA_001188425.1 Eucidaris tribuloides | reverse complement strand
ACCAGAGTAGTACTAAAGACGTGGACAATTTGTTTAATATCATTATGACTGATATTCACGAAGATTTCATTTAGAAACGGGTAGTCTAAACCTAGTTGAACAAAGGGGTAACCTACAATATATTTAAAAAGAAATTTTTGCTTTTGAATTCCTGTTTGGGGGCATCAAATTGTAATTCAGTAATCATTTTCTTCAGGGGGCTAAAATTATTCACTCAATTCCTTAAAGGCAAGGTTCACCCTGACATTAAGTTGGTTTTGATGAAAGCAGAATAATGATAGAAACATATTAGTAGAAGTTTGACGAAAATCCACCCAAGAATAACAAAGTTATGAAGGTTCAAAGTTTTAATTTTGTGACGTCACATGCGAACAGCTCCCTATATGTCATGCTATATAAATTCCATAAAAGTACCGTTTTCTCAGAAATTTGAAAATTATTTTACATGAGCATTCAATATATTATCAGAAACCTTATTTCATAACGGCTTCTGTGAAAAAAACACTATTCAATTATCATGACACTTTAAAAAGATGGCAATTTATGGATTTTCTATAACAAGACGTATAGAATGCTGCTCGCATATGACGTCACAAACTTGAAACTTTGAACCTTCATAACTCTGTTATTCTTTGGTGGATTTTCGCCAAACTTTCACTAATATGTTTCTCTCATTATTCTGCTTTTATTAAAACCAACTTGACGTCAGGGTGAACCTTGCCTTTAACCATTATCTTAATTTACAAAGAATGAAATCCATTTTAGGCTATCTTTCATTTGGCATAGTCCATTTTAAAATCTCTTGATTGAAGATTTCTTCTGATCTTCTTTGATTTGTGGCTAGTTTAAAGGCCCACTGTCACGAGTCAAGTCAACCACAGAGAGAATGACAACTATTCTTGGAATACAGGCACATTTTCATGAACATGGACTATTGGAGTGCCATAGTGTACAGATTATGGGAGGAAAACAAATGTTCGATTTTGTCCACACTGTCATGGCAGTTTCCATTGCACTGCCGGTGTCATTAGTGTACCCTTTCTACGATTTTAGTCAAAAGAGGGCGTTTTTCATGCTGACATGACAGTGGGCCTTCAATTGATCACAGACATGGTGCAAACTGCATGAGAAATATTCCTCAGCTCCAAAAGTGTTTCAACATAATTTTCTTCAGCACACATGTATCAATAAAGGCACGTCGTTCGCAATAGCACAATTACTGTAATGCATTTGCACAATTACTGTAATGCATTTTGTTTGACATTTATATAATATTGGATGGCTTTGAGGTGGACACAAGAAAATATTGTACGACTTGTGACAAATATCGGACGAGTCGCAGATGAGTCCGATATTTTCATAAGGAGTACAATATTTTTGGTGTCCACCGAAAATAAGCCATCCAATATTATCATTATTATCTAAATCCGCTAAAAAATATCAAATTAGAAATTTAACAGAATCCTCTCCAAATCATCGAGTCTGCCAATGGCTGCCCACTGATTTTATTCATTGTGAGAAAACTTGTTATTCTTCTTATCCATTAGAAATCACATCTCTCTCTTAATTCAGTAAGTTAAGCGAATCAAGCACATCAGAAGTAACAATATAATGTGATTCAATACAGAAAAAATATGGTAAGTTATACTTTATTTAAATGGAAAACTGGATCAACTCGTTAGCCACACACATCAGTCAGACACTGACGAATACAAAAGGTCCACCAGCAGCGTACAACATTTTTCCTCGCTGTGCGACATTTTCCGATGTACCCCCTCGTCTAACCTCAGCGCGTATACGCGCATTCCTTTGCGCGTGGGATACGCGTTAATATCACGGCCCTTGAAACCCGCTATTTAGATAATAATGTTTCGTGACTAGCAATAGATGTACAGTGTATATGTTTTCCCCATGCATTATGTAATGCGTATTGTCAATTTTGTTTGCTGTTTTATATTACTACCCAAGAATGCCTTACTCTGTACACTCCCTCCTACATAACAACTTTTGTATTATTATCATAATTATCCAGGGAATTTCAGAATCCTTGTAAAGCATATATCCTCATCTTATTATTGCTGAATTTTGGGGTCAGTTTTCTTACACTCGGCTTAAAACATACCCAATCTTTATAAGAAACAAAATCAAACTATCCAAAAATGATGAAGAATCTAATCATATGCTCATAGTTTGTAATCAACTGCAAGCCTTTTTTCTAGCTGTATTAATTGGACCCCCCGTGTTACACAAACGTGTAAAATACCCACATACATTCCATGTTCAAATATTCATAAATCATAATATACAAGACAAAATTATGTAGACTTTGTTCAGATACAGTGCGAGTATCATTTTCCCCTGTTTCTCTATTTAGATGCCAGTAGATATAGATAACCAGGAAATGTTGCAGTGGGAGGGTGAATCAATATTTGTCCTCCGCCAGCAGATACAGATTCATGGTCTCCTCGATATAATAACTGAACAATACAATAAATTACACCACGTTATTTGATCATATAATTATTAGATGTTGAACCGGTGGTTATTTGAATATGCGTGAACATACCAGTAATGAATATGGCAAAGGTTCGTGATATCAGTCTGCTCAGGGTAATTTTTTTTGCCCATTTACATCTTGGCTGGAGTAAACCACACCAAGTACATATTGACTTTAATGAGACATATTCTATGCCTAGGTGACAAACCCCGCTTCTCAAACATGTTAAAATGTTCCGGAGAGCCAAACAAGCAAGCATGTTTGTTTTAACTATGACACAAATACAACTGCTTTCTCTTTATATTTTGAGATTGGAATCTGAGTTTAGCCTAGAGAACATATGGCTTCCTAACTACAAAATTACAGGGATGAAGTCGAGGCCGGCCTCGAGTCCCGATTTTGCCGGCCTTGGCCTTGGCCTCGGACCGAGTCACATGTGCAAAGTCTATGGGAACAATATTTTTCCAGAGGCCTCATGACTTGGAACGGCCGGCCTCGAATACATCCCTACAAAATTACATTAGAAAGTCACTTTCACCACAAAATGAGATCTGACATTCTGTCACTGCAGACAGACCCCATGCTTCTTCCAGTTGTCCTATACTGTATGTTGTTATGTGGGATGTCAACCGGACTGATACCAACGGAATATAATTGCTTTGCATGTATGAACACATCTGACTGCTTATCATATATCAAGAAAACTCTATTTTCATTTCTTTACTTTTTGTGGAAAAGAATGTGTGTCGATGTTAAATGCACATGATAAAAGATATAGTTTTTGTATGATTTGTAATCGCATTACAGGTTTCCCAGTATTTAATGTAAACAAAATTCTCTAGTTTTTCCATGCTGGACTTTCAGAATTCCAAGATAATTTTCTCAAAAGCCACCATACCGAATCATTCATTGATACGCCATTTAGACAAAAGACAACCTTGGACCACTCAGCCTAAAATTTCCTAATTTTTTTTAATGACTTAATTGTTCTAAAACTTACTAACTGCAAAGCAGAAACCCATTTTCCATTTTTCCCCGATTTCTATGATAGGTAGGGACCTTTTATTACTACAGTATATTATATTTAGATGACACTCAAACTTTGACGCAATGAATAAAACATGATTAAGAAGAATGATATACATACATGGTATGCAATTCTCATTGTGATGATTTTTAACTGAGGAAGTAGATGCCAACAGGTTGATTATAACATTTTTTTATCGGGTTTGTTTGGATTTATTTCAAACGGTGCTTTCAAATGTGATCTGAATATTAGATTTCAAATCCTGATTTACACTTTACCCCTCCCTCAAAAAGAAGCGAAAGCAAACCAAACCCCAAACAAACAAAAGAAATATAAATTATATCTTATCCACATAAATCACAATTCTAACTATGAAATGCTAGTTTCCTTTACATAACCCAATTTTCATCATGATTTATTAATAATCAAATCAAAATCAATGTGATTATAATCAAAAGAACAGTTTTAACAATACATTTGTGTAAGTACAAATGGATAATTTTCTTCTTTTTTTGGGGGGGGGAGGGAATTCAACACAATATTGTCAAACAAGTGTTTTAACAAACAAACTTTTACTGGAAATTTCCCTTTCTGGAATGCATTACTTTGTCCATTATATACTTAGTATTCTATGGAAACAATCCTCTCGTTTGGTAAATATATACAATGTATATGTTTGTGTAATCATGTGTAATCATGATTGATTTGTGGTGTTTTCTTACATTTTACACTACTCAAGTTATTTTAGCTTTTCAACTAGGTAAACACATCACATCAAATGTAGTCGTTTGTTTAATCATGTGTCATCATGATCGATTTGGGGTATATTTCTGATATTTTAAGTTACTTATGGTTATGTAAGTGTTTTAATTATGTAAATGCAACACACAATTAAACACAATTACACACACACATCACTTGCTTAAAGTGGGGCACCTAGTTTTGTCAAGTTGTGGAAGTGACAGAACTATTAAGAACAATGACATCAAGCAGAAAGGATATTGTTCCTCCAAAAAGTGTCTTGATGAAACTTATATAAATAGTCAAGCTTAACAACTTCAGAAAACTAAAGAAATCCGAGTTCTGATTGGTCCGAACTTGTCACATGTGGTGCCTCTTGAATTCCATGCGTCATCATTCGCAAAATACCGGTATATCTTTTTATACTACATGCACATAGAAATTTTATTTTCTCGCAGTCCTTTAATATATATCTCCCTTGTTTTAGATATTTTGCATGTTTTGCCTTTTACACTCTATTCTTATCTGTTCATTTCTTCAAAGTTCATTCTCTCATAAATAGTGCTTATGAAACCCATTGCGAAATGTGCTCTATGTCGTTATTATCATTATCATTATTATTACCGTCAGTATTAGCAGTAGTATCATTGTCATCGTCATCACCATTACAATTGCCATCAATATCATTTTTATTGGGTCAATGAAGGTACATTCATTAAGTATTAAGTACCTCTGGAAAGTAATTCAAGGCATTGATGATTATTGTTTTAACCTTCTGTTGTAAGTACATGCACTTTTGCTACAGCTACAGTTCACTACATCAGGGTTCCCAGCATTTCAAGAAAACAAGATTCCCTGATTTTTCCCTGATGAAGTCTCAAAATTCGCGTATATATTATTCGTCAAGCTCATTTTCTCAGTTCACAGTAGTTTTCTATGTTGTTTTGGCAGTGAGACTATTTTCAGTATGAAAGACACTGACTGATCGTACTTTGATGTTTTTGGGCCAATCAAAATTCCCTGACTTTTCCCTGATTTGAGGCATTTTTATCAATTTTCCTGACTTTTTCATGACTGGAAAAAAGTAAAATCATTTTCTCTGATTTCCCTGATGGGCTGGGAACCCTGTATATTATGGCGATTTTTTTAAATGAACTGTAACTATCTGATATTCCGAGTGGAAATCCCTTTTGATGTTTTGATTTGTTTTATTTCTTTCTTGTTTACTTAAACTTGATGGGAGTGCTACACGATTTTTGAGATCATCAACCTCATTGTTGTGTTTTGCATCAAATTAACCATCTAAATAATGTTCTACTGATTCCTTTCCATGCTAGACTTGGAAAACCTGGTGGCATATTGACAAATAATTCGAGACACATTTATGTAAATCCCATTTGTATTGATTTGTTATGGTTTGCTTAAAACAATAAACAGTGGCACAGATATGTACATGTATGTTTGTTCTATAGACATTCAAGTTAATGGCAGTGCATTCTGGGAAACACAATGGTTCTATTTTGATTACAGTGCTGAACGCATACATCCATATATGCAACATAAAACTGCAATAAAATACACTTCTATCTCTCTTTTCTTCAAACATGCATACAATTAACTTTGCATAAATCAAAGTCACATCAGCCCAATTTTGGATAACTTGAAGCTGGTTTCCATAACCACTCTGGAAAACTGTTTGTTTGTGAAGCTCCAAATGTTGCCAAAGTTTAAGCCTATTGCTCAGTCCCTCTACCTTAAAACTCAACTCTATACAAGCAGACACATAGACATAAATAATGTTGCTAAGTGTTGGTCAATTTGCCAAGCTACATAACTGGACACTGACCACAGCAACATAGATATTGGAGGAAACACAGGATTACCTGGATCGGGGGGGGGGGGGGGGGGGGGACACTCGACTTACAATGTGATACCTATGTGCCACAATGAAGTCGAAAATCGGGGGCTCTGGAACTGGCTTGAGCGAAAATGGGGGTCTCCGGAACTGGAGCTAAGACCTTAGAAGGCCCTCAAAATGCTATGCTTAAGAACTGCGCCGCGGCAAATTTGCGCTGGACTAACAGTGCAATGCTCTGGTCTGGCTGCGCTGCTTCCACAGTAGCAAAACGGCAAATTTGGGGGTCTCTGGAATTGAAAAAACACAAATTTTCTGTGGCTTCTGAAAATGTGATGCTCTGGAACTGAAATTTAGGGCTGAAAGTGGGGGTCTCAACCACGACACATAGGTATCACAAAATTATACTAAGTATAATGATAATTTTACAATGGTTTTCATCAGGAAACACATCATTTGTAAAGTTTTCTATATATAATTTCATACGTATAAAACCAATGAAAAGCATGAGTCCATTACATCACTACTTTGCAAATTTGTACAAATGATTTTTGATGATATCAAAGAGCAATGAAAGTTAGCAAAATATAAACATCTCAAATTTTGGTGTTACTTTTCATCTGATTTTGATCAATCCCTCCTCATTATATCATCATTGTTTATATCAACTTGAAAAAAATCTGGTTTTGTTCTTTTTAACATTGTTTATTCTCAATAAGGTCAAATATGCTGAGGTCAACATTAGTAATATAATAAACAACCCCCCCCCCAAAAAAAAATAGCTGCAAAAGAAAAATACTTTCAGAAACCTGAGCAATCCAGACAAAATTTTTATAAACGGATAGAGGACATCGCGAAGTTTCAGCAAGGGAGTGTATTAACAGGGAAAACATAGACAACTGCAGGTATAGAAAGGACATAAACAGGTTTAAAATTCCACGAAATAATTGTATAACCCTCTAAATACCATTGCAACCAAAGCCCATAGACTTTGCATGTGATATTCTTAGTGTGGTACTGATTAGGGTCACAGTCCCACGGCGAAGGCCCAATAGTTAAAGGGTCCAGTCACTGTTCTCAGAAACCACATGAAGCGAGGTTTAAAAGTGATAACTCTTGATGTCAAATTATGGCCATTCTAATTCATCATGACCAATCAGGACTTTCATTAAATACAGTTAAACACAAGAATAACAAATTGATTGGGTACAATGTCTATATAGATTGGGTTCAGGATTTGCAAGACCACCAATTCCATTCATAACACTACCAAATGGTAGTTAAGTACTTACAAATAGTGTATTGAAAGTTTAAGATCCATATGTCATGAACTTATTGTTTCATGAGAAAAACTAATATTGATATGCTACCAGAGAATTGATATTTTTGTGAGTTCAAATATTGCCCAGATAGGCATTTGCATCACCAGGTGAGCACTGCGGTCAGTGGCTGATTACGTACATGTACACTGGTACATGGTCAGCTTCTGAACTCTGTGAGACTTCTGGCACTGGCATGTTTATCGTGACATGCTCCAGAGGCCCATCGATGAAAGTATTTTCTGGTTCATTGACCAAATGTCCAAAGTCCACTTATCTCTGAAAGAATTTCAGTCCCTATGGCTGTAAAGATGTAAACTCCACTTCTACTTGGATATTTTGACCTTAAACCCCTCACATGTCAAAAGGTCAATGACCTCTTTGATGTGGTTCAACGAAGTTCTCAGGTATTTTGATGCAAACCTCACTTTTAATTGGACATCTTGAACTTTGACATCTTTGGTACTGTTCAAGGATCTTCCAGCTATTCTAATGCAAACCTTACTTTTTTCTGGACAATATGAACTTTGACTCCTCACCTATCCAAAGGTCAATGACGTCTACGGCACTGTTCAAGGATGTCCACAGAGCTGTCAATGGACATGCATATCTATGATACTCAAACTACACATGTAAACACTTATTTGACCTTTTAAAGGTCAAAAGGCGACAAGTAAGCCCCAATGCATACATCACACAACAGTTTTCTCACACAACTTGCAGTACACCACAAGGTAGTATTATTACGTTACAAGGGATTGATTGACGAACATCTCTGCACATCGGTATCAGAAGGTCAAGGTCGGGGAGTGACCTTTAAAAGGTCAATGGCAGACATCACAGTCAACGTCATACTTTATTACAAGTATGAATCTTCTTCTTCTTCTGGTCCCTATAAAAACACTCCACGGTGCTCATGAGAACTCATTGATGGTGTCCCTATCTTTGCCGGCTCCTCACATTTACGTTGTTAGGGCGAACACTTCACTGGTGTGAACACACCCCCACCGGTTCCCGTCATAAATACAGCAGTCATATAATTTTGATTGCACAAAACAAGGATGTGTTCACACTGCCCACTGTTTCGTTTGTGTGGAGGTTTTAGTGAGCAAGCTCCGCACCGTTTGCGCTACTTTGGGCAGCCCCTTCCCTTCTAGTATATCGGCTGGTGTACATAGTTTATCCTGGAAAAGAGGAAGATGAATAAAACAAAACGTAAGAAGATAGTACAGAAATACCTACTAACAAGTGTCTTCCACTTGCAAAAGTACATAAGAAGAATTACCCCCCAAATTAACAACTTAAACAAAGGGGAATGGCTTTACCACATTTTGAAACAATTGCAACACTTAAAACAAAACTGCTTTAATGGCAGCACAAAATTCTTGTGTGAACATAGCACACATACACACAAGACAACATCAAATATATTATCCAAAAAACAATAGGGTTGAGACAGTCCATCAGACATTTAATACATAGAAAGGTAAACTAGTTATTTATTGACAAACTACAGTATTACATATGCAGAACAAAAGTTATATTTTATACAATTACATATAAGCATGTTAGAGAAATTCAAGAAAACAGATATTAGACAAACGAAAAGATCTATTATTTTCCCTCAATTTCAAGCTGATTTTTTTTTTTTACACTAGAAGTAAAATTCTTTCAGTCATTGTTCTTTTTACATTCCAGAGGTTGTTTTTCTCAAAATGAAATTTGATATTTCCACATATTGCCAACAGGAAAAAGGCACTCGTAAACAACAATTCCACAACTATAATTGAGTCAAAAGTCTGCCAAAAATACAAGTGAAGTCTCATTTTAATCCTATTTTATCCTTCAGTAGTTCTGCCGTCAAACAGATGTGCCGTAATTACATCACAGTCACTGTTCATGCATGCACATGCAAGAACACTTTCACATGCACTAAATGCACTAATGCTGGTGTCCAAAAAATGCTTCTTTCTGATCCTCAACCATGCATACAAATGTAACACAAATTGTGGTTAACTTGTATTGTCTATGAGTATGATGTAACTTGTATTGTCTTATCTACATCGTCTACATACAAGGAGAGGAAATATTAGACGATAACAATCAAATACATCATACATAGTTTACAGACTAAAAAACATACAACTTTGGGAGTGATTACTAGTCTAATGCTCCAGTTAATACATTAGTGTACAGACCTTCAAGTTTAGTAAGGTTAACGGCATTAGATTGATCAAATACAATAACTCCTCAGTAGTCAGACAGAAGGGCCTAGTATATGTTCCAAGCAGAAGGGCCTAACAATTAATTTTTTTTTAATTTGAGAAATATTGCAGGGCTCGACACTAGCACTTGCCCGCTTGTCCGGGGCAAGTAAAATTTCATGTTGGGCAAGTAACAATTCAAATTTTTAAAATTCACTTGCCCAATCGGGCAAGTAAAATTTTGATCATGAAATGAGCAAAACATACAAATCTTACCAAAAAGGGAACAAAAATTATGTCTAAAAGTTTATGTTCAGTTATTATTAAAATACTAACTTTCATCATTATTTTGGTCATTATACTTACTTTAATGACTCTTTAAATTCATAAAAATCACACCTTTTGCAACCTCCAGAATTGGAATAACAAACATTCAATGCTAAAATATATAAATGCCTTATTGGTTAAATTACTGAGAAATCATTTTAATGTTTGTGATTAAATTGTTTATTTTGGGGCAAGTAAATTTTTCATTCGGGCAAGTAAAAATCTGAAAGTGATAATTTTACTTGCCCAAAGGGCAAGTAGGAAAAAAAAAGTGAGTGTGGAGCCCTGCATATTGCCTTGTGTGATACTTTCATTTAACAGACTGACAGAAGGACCTAAAAATATCACACTACTTTGATTTCATATGAAAGGGCCAATGGTTTTCAAGTTAAGACAATTTAGTGTTAAAGGTATCGGCTAACATTTACCACAGCTAAAAAAATCTGAGCTACATGATTCCCCATGCTACCATTGTATTTGATAAGGTCTAACAATAACGCCCTGAAAAAATTGTATTTCAAAATGATTATTTAGTGCTTTAAAAAAGTGAAAATCGTAAGTTGATCGGATTCACCTGCCCATTTTCTCCCATAGACTTACTGTGCGTACACCTGTGTTATTTAAACTCGCCCCGAGTTTTAATTGTTTATTCATGCATAACTTGCCATTGGCAGTGTAACTTTTCAAACTTTTTTATTTTAGGGTGTTTATTTGTCCATATGAACACCAGAATATGTTCTAACCTTTTCACCCAAATTAAGATTATATTGCCTACAAATGACTCCGTACCATTAAAGGCAGTGGATCTCTTTTGCATGCCTAAAAATCAACATTGTTGAAATACAATGGCATTTAGAAGAAAATGCTATCTGGGAACCTTCAGCAAAATATAGGAGCTAGAAACTCAGTTTTAGTGGAATTATAGTGACTGTTAGACTCTGGTTTGAATTTTTTCTCGCGAGAAAAAATTCCTACCATAAAACTACACTAAACGGCTATTGTTTTTCTTTCGCATTTTTCAAATTCTAAGCAATTGCTCTCCCCCAGATTTCACAGACATGCCCTTCATCAATAGCCTCAAGGCATGGGTTACATTTTCCTGGCCGGCGGGGATGTTTGCAAATGAGGTCCACTGCCTTTAAGTACACATTATTACCTAAATAAATAAAGAAAATTGTGTCTGGGTGTGAGATGTGCTGGGCTTCTGTACAAGCCCGTCGTCCCCAAAGGGTTAAATATGTGAAGTAATACTTCCAAAGACCTGTATTCAGAGTAACAGCTTTTTCTGTGCTGATAATCCTTGCCTACACATAGGTTTTAAGGTTAGGGTTAGGGATATATATATTGGGTTAGGATTATATAGATAATGTCAGGAATATAAACATTCATCACATAACTTATTGCATCAGCATACATTAGAGTATGTTCAATTCACAGACTGACAAGAAATGACTCGATGTATACAGCGGGGCAGGGGTGCATATTTTTCCTCAACACAGTTTGGTAACATGGACTGATTCCTTGGTTATATAGGCAAACGTCACAAACATCCTTTGGGAGTAAGTTTCATGAATGTTCAGTTGTTTACACCAGTGGACAGTGAATTTCAATCTCTCTGTCTTTTCTGATTCTGATATTTGAAAAATTCAATCATCCTCCCTTCAAATGTACCATAGTATGTTTCCTTCAACTTAACCAATTTTCAAAGACAGCTTTCAAACTTTTCAATAACATTGTCCCAAATCTTATTTTCATAGTACATGACATGTTACCAAATCTACATCTACTTGGTAGATTATCATTTGTTTTTTTTCTGTATGAAAATAAAATTCCCTGAATTTTGCCCTGACAGATTATAACAAGTTCAGGATTACTCCAGAAGGCATATGCACTAAAAGCCATCACAGCCAATAGTCCAGTGAAAATTCCATTTTGGATACAAACAAATTACATGAGACTAATTGCATACACAGTGCATCCCAGAAAAACAGAACTGTAAAACAAAGGCCTAGGTGAATTATTAAAACTCTCTGATTATTTTCTTCTGTTCTAATGTATGTGATTTTTCTCAAATTCTGTGAATTTCCCTCAGTGGAAAAAGAGGATCTCATTTTTCAGATTTTCCTCAATTTTCAGGTACTGTTAACGTGGAATATTTTGTGACTTAGAAATTTTCGTTCATTTATATCCAATTTTACAGTAGCTGAAACACTGTTACATGGCAAGGTTTATTGGAAATACATGATGATCAACTCACATCTGTTACTCCTGCAGCAGAACACACTTTGATGAAATTGTCTACATTCCGTCGACACTTGGCCATTGTTAATTTAGGCTGCAAAGTAGAAAAGTGTAACAAAATATATGGAAATTAATGGAATTTGAATGAAACTAGAGCAGCTTGACTGCACACAGCCAATGGGTATGCCTCCACTGTCATCCCGCATAGTCAATTATAATCACTATCATCATGATCATCAATGTTGTAATAATAATCTTCATCATCCTAATCATCATAATAACCATTATAATTAGTATCATCATCCTCATCATCATCACTAGCATCATCATTATCATCATTAGCATCATCACCATCATCATTAGCATCATCATCATCCTCATCATCACCATTATCATTAACATCATCATCACCATCATCACCATTACCATCATCATCACCAGCATTACCATCATCATCACCATCACCATCATCACCATGATCATAAGCATCGTCATCATCACCATTATCACTATTATTATCATCACCATCACCATCACCATGATCACCATTATCATAAGCATCATCATCACCATTATCACCATTATCATCATCATCATCACCATCATCACCATTATCATAAGCATCATCATCACCATTATCACCATTATCATCATTATCATCATCATCACCGTTATCACCCTCCATCATCATCATCACCATTATCACCATTACCATCATCATCAATACCACCATCATCACCATTATCAGTAGCATCATCTTCACCATCAACATCAACCATCATTGGCAACAGGCATACATGTAATCACATTACCATCATCATGAGAGTAGATGATGATGATGATGATGATGATGATCACCACCACCACCATCAGTAGCATCATCTTATCAGTAGCATCATCTTCACAATCAACATCAACCATCATTGGCAACAGGCATACATGTAATCACATTACCATCATCATGAGAGTAGATGATGATGATGATCATCATCACCACCACCACCATCACCACCACTATACCTCCACTCTCCTACCACTTACCACTGCAGATGAAGGTACATGTATGCTGGAGATGGCATGTGGTCTGATATTATTGGCTAGATGGCATAGGACCACTCCATCCATTAAGGCTTCAGCTAAATCCTCTGGTAATGAGACTTTTAATCTGGATTCAATTTGCTGGAGAAAATGAAAAAGATAGAGAAAATAAAGATAATGAAAATAGGAGGATGTACTTATCACGCGTTATTTTCTTGATATTACTACAAAAATGTTGTATACATAAAAGCGGTTCTTGGTTTATTTGTACTTAAAGAGATCAATACAGAAATGAAAATAATCCAACTGCAATTTGATTATTTTCATATTTCTTTACCCTCTAGAAGCATGGGGCAGAAAAGTGGCTCTTGTGTTGAATCATCTAGGCATTATTATTGCAATTGTATGACATAAACAGAATGGATGTTGTTTCATAACTTGATAAGGATATCTCATCATATGACTAGCAAAAAGGCCCTAGCATGTGTTCCCGGCAGATGTCCTTTAACCCTAATTTGCCTCTAATCTGAAAACCATTGGCTTTTTTCACAGGAAATCAGAGTAGTGCGATATATTTTTAAATGCTTCTGTCAGTCTGTTAAGTGCAAATTTCGAATAAGGCAATATTCCTCAAATTATGGGAAATTTACTGTTACGCCCTTTTGCCGAGAACACATGCTGGGGTCCTTCTGTCCGCCATGCGACAATTTATTTATAACAATTGGACGTAACTACATTAAGGACATACTCTTGGGGAAAATTTAGTCTTTGGATGTCTTCCACGATGGAAACATACACAATGCTCATATCTCAGAAAAGGTTGGTCAGATTAGCTTGTTACAGGTGTACATTATTAACACCAAAACTATTAAAATTGTTTATTGTTTAAGTTTAAAACATTAAAAGGAACATACTTAAGTGTAAAGGCACTACACACCACATGACGTGACAGTAATAAAACAAGATACTCTTGTAAGTTGTTTTCATTTGTGGTTGACGTAGCTGAGTGATACACCCAATCATCAGAAAGGGTGAGTCTGTGACAAAGACGAACAGTGTATCATCTGCACCATCTCTACAACATCAGCACAATAATAACATTGGTTGTCCGGCAAAAGGGCCCTAGTATATGTTCCCAGCAGAAGGGCCTTAACAGTAAATTTTCTCTAATTTGAGAAATATTGCCTTATTTGGTATTTACACTTAACAGACTAACAGAAGGATCTAAAAATATCACACTACTTTGATTTCATGTGAAAATAGCCAAAATGGTTTTCAGGTTAGAGGGGCAGTTCCAAGGTAACGGCGTGACATTCAGAAACAAATTTCAACATTCAAACGGATTTATCATGCATACTTTAATCTTTATCAACAAACAAATGGTACATGACAATAATTGTTGGTACCCACTTTTCAAAATGCCAAAAGTTTTTACAGTGATCCATTCAATTAATGAGATATGAATATTAATAATGATGGTTACGGCGTGACGTAAAATGGACATGCATAGTTGACAAGAAAACATTTTGCTCAAACTCTGTGAAGTTCAAATGGCTATCATAACTTTAAGTTATTGATTGGATTCTGTGATGTTCTAAGTTTAATATGCCACCATTCTTAAGAAAATTGGTTGAATATTTTCTCAATTATGACTTAAAACTTAAATCAATATCTGGTTACGGCATGACGGTTACGGCGTGACATCTGAAACATACACACACAGGCAATGCAAATTAACTATGTCTCCCTTGCTACTTAGGAAAACATCCCTGAAATTTGTTTTGATACCAAACTAAGTTGAAATTAAGGTATTATCAAAACTTTATTATGTCAATCATCACATCTTCAATTTCCCCAGCCCTCCTGGGGGCCCAGAGGGGCCGGGCCCACAAGGGCCCAAACTACGCAACTCTCTAACCACAAGCCCATTTGTAAGCAAACTTGGGTGGTAGATGTATGACAGGGACCTTAATATTATTTTGGGGTCAAAGGTCACATATGTAGGTCAAAGGTCAAATGAGGTCAAATAACACAAACTTGTAATTTTCTACTGGCATTGGTATCAGGCCATTAGCAACTAAATTGTATTGTAGATACCCTACATGTGTAAGGACCTTAATGGTAAATTGGGGTCAAAGGTCAAAGGTCAAATAAGCTGACAGATTCCTGACATGTAAATGTACAAATTCAAATATGAAATTGGAAGACAAATTCATAAAATATGAGAAATATCATAATTTCTCATTTTTTTTCTGTATAAACTATCAATTTTTCCAAGTTCAAATTTGACTTTTAGTGTTACATAATGTAAAATTGATTGAATTCTTCATACCATAGTTATTTTTATGAAATAGTTCCATTTTTGCTCTTCACATAACTTCATAAAACAATAAAAAATACATTTTTTAAGTTTATTTTTTTCAAAAACAAATAAAAAATCTAGAATATCTCGAAAACCTCTTACCAGTTCATGGGTTAAGCAAATTTGATGTTTCACAACTAGCGTTCTATACTTGCATAATCTAGCTGATAGTACACATTTAACACAAAACATTAGCTCAAAACAGACTACTGTTAACTTCCACCAAGGACCCTAGAATCAGAATGCTGTTATATGCCAGGGAGCATCTTTTGATGTGAATGAGGATGATTCCAATGTCATCATCTGACGAAATATCCTTAAAAACCTTACATAAATGCTAGTGCACAAAGCCTGCTGACAAAGAACTCATTTGCATATCAATTAAAACCTCACAGAACAGGTCACACCCTCACAGCATGACACCCTGATGTCTCTCTTGAAACTCTCTTGTAGGGAGTGAGCTTTGGTCAAAGTGTACATGCAATTCAATGGGACGTCACGCCGTAACCGTCACGCCGTAACCATTTTGGTTACGGCGTGACGCATTTTAAATGGCCGTAATTCTCAAACAAAATCCATTCAAATTTAAAAAGTGCAGGTAATTGATAGGTATAGATGCTCTTGATTTGCAAATGAATTATTGTTGCATTTGATCCAATTATTTTAAAAATATTTTAAAAATATGCATTTTTGTGGTTACGGCGTGACATTTTGAGGTGAATTCACGTTTGTGCTCACTGATGTGAAACGAAGACGGCATAGCAAAAAAATGATGTGAAAAGTATTTTTTCATGTATCATGCTTTCATAACAAAGTAAAATCGAAGTATATTTTCACTTTCCAGATGCATTTCTTACACATGAAATTTAACTCAAAAAGTGCAAATTTGGCAATTTTAAATGAAATTGAATAAAAATTAAATTTTTTACCCTAAAATGCACTAAAAAGCATAAACCATTAACAGATATTGAAAATTCAGACTTTCAGCTTTCATATGATACCAAATTTGTCATGATACAATGAATTCGAAATTTTGAGGGTCATGTCCTGGTTTGCTTGGAACTGCCCAGAGACAATTTAGTGTTAAGGCCCTTTTACCAGGAATATATGCTAGGGCCCTTCGGCCGGACAACGATAATATCCCTGTGATTGGATGAAGGCTAAGACATAATGGACTGATTGCTATTCTTAAATCTGACAGATTGAGAAAGACCAAACAAGTTATACAATGTAGTCTATGTAAAAATTGGATTGTTGTATTGGAAATTGCTATAAATTGCACGATACAACTATTCCCACTCTTCTCTGACCATCATGTCATGAGGTGTCTAGCTGACTTAACAGACAATTTAATTTACATTGAGAAACACAAAATAATGCACACAGCAAAGCCAAATATGTTGTAAACATGCATTAACAATTCGAACAAAATGAATTTTACAATATAATTAATCCACAAAAATTCAAATAAATTGATGAACAATGGCTTTTACATGATCATACATGTACATGTATATGAGAAGCATAAAAAGTAATAAAATAACACCCAATTACTGTTTAAAAATGAAGCAACATAAAAATGTAATATTTTAAACTTACACGTCCATAATAAAATATTTTATCATCTGAAAGAAGCCACATTAGCCCATCCCCACCCCAAGGGCTGTAACCCCCAGGACTTGCACAGAAATGAGTACACATTCATAATCTATTAGTAGCTACATGTATAGGCCTACTATATAAGTTACAATATGTATAGTGGATCTGATATGTTCATTTCAGGGCTACAATTACTACAATGCAATTCAAAACAATACAATCAATTCTTATATAGCACATTTCCAATTGTAAGAACTGATAAGCGCTTTACAACTTATACAACTACATAATAATAACTAAACATCATCAGTTGTCCAGCACAAGGGTCCGAGTATATATTACTGGCAGAAGGGCCTCAACAGTAAATTTTCTATAATTTAAGAAATATTGCCTTATGAAAGATCTAAAAATATCAAAGTATTTTGATTTCATGTGAAAAGAGCCAATGGTTTTCAAGTTAGAGACAATTTAGTGAATAATGCCCTTCTGCCGGGAACATATGCTAGGGCCCTTCTGCCGGACAAGCGACAAGATACACTCTGCAATGAACATACTGACAACATCTTGTATATGATAACAGGCCTACATGTACATCTCTTCAGGAATTCAACTAGAATCAAATTCCGCAGACAAAATAATTCCATTTCGGTCATATTTTTCCTGAAAAATCGCAGGAAATTGTGCTTTGATATGTTCATGCATCTGAATATTTTCATAAAAAATCTTGAAGATCTTGAAGCAAAACCCCTTTAAGTATTTGAAAACAAGAAGTAGAAGAGACTTCATTATTCAGTAGGTATGCAGCTCTGCTCTTTTGAAACTTTGCTTTTTGCTTCGTAAGACATAAAATGTCACATTACAATGGTAAAGTGCATGACTGGGAAAGATCCAATAATACCTATACAAAATGTCTGGCTTGCCAGAGCCGCTCTTCAAACGATAAAAAATATTTAAATACAAATAAATCAGAGCAAATTAATGGCCATCAAAGATGGAATGAGGTTT
>JZLH01S0091774.1:417-10756 GCA_001188425.1 Eucidaris tribuloides | reverse complement strand
TCATCGTCATCATTGTTATTGTCGTCATCATTGTCATCGTTGTTATCATTGTCATCACTGTCATCGTTATCATTGTCATCCTCATCATCGTTATCGTCATCATTGTCATCGTCAACATCATCGTCATCGTCATACCATCATCATCATCATATCATCATCATCACCATCATCAGTCATTCGTAGACAGTGCAGAAGATGCACAAGCAACATGGTTTGCCCACAGTATTCTATGCAGCACAAATTCCGAGAATTTCGGATTGTTCCAGACCAATATTTTGTGAGACGGTGTTTTGGAATGTTCCTTCTCTTTTGGCAGACTCTAATGCTGGCGCCCAAAAGATCAAGATGATTAATTTTGGGTCAATCAATAACTACAAATGTATAGAAAATGTAAATGGTTTTTCCAATTTCACAAAATGAGTGATTTAGTGAGGCCTGTTCTTCTACTATGTATTAAATTATATTCATTTTCTATAGCACTGATTGAAAGGGTACAATTTGTAGTACAAAACTGCACTTGCAACACGTCACGGATTGAAATTTTCATTGAAAAAAGCCAACAAAATTATGTACAGTACCTGCCAGAAAACAAGCATCGTGATTCACAGGTTCTCATTCCCATGACTCTTCTGCAAACAATGAAAGAAAAATATGAAATTATAACATCATCAATGTGTCCCCAACATCAATGGTCGTGCTTAACTTTTTTTGACTGGCCAGGCGGACTAGTTGGCTTAAATTTTGGGTAGTCTGCCAGAATTATGACTAGCCCACCCTCTCTCCCCCCCCCCACACAAAAATTGTTCATAATGTTTCCTGCGACACTAAAGTATTATTTTGTCTAGCCATGTAAAATAGTTTCTTTACAGTGTGACTAGTCCACCATGATTTTTTTTTCTAGCCATTGGCTAGCGGGCTAGTGTTAATAGAGAACGCTGAACATACTTTGTTTTATATATTTTTTATGTATGGGTGAACAACAAATTATAATAAATCTAAAATTGACATTTATTGGCATGCAGCAGTTTGTTTAGTTACAAATATGGTGCTTTAGAGAAGATCACAGTTTTATGATATTTTGTATACAAAACAATTCACTATTAATAAATTCATAATGATCATAAATACTTTTAACATAAATTAATTAACAGTATTTGGATTTACATATTTTTTTCCAGACTTCCATTATGTGTGTTTTGCAGATTTTTGTGCTTTTGTTCAAATCAACTTGCAACCAATCAGGAATTCTCCTTTAACAGTCCCCACAACTGCTCAGTACATACTATATTTTTGCAAAAATTCACAAGCACAAACTATAATCACAGTAGCATCATTTTTCCACAAAAAGGATGGTATTTACATTGCCATTGGCAGTCTGTTTCAGAACACATGATTAGGAACTTAACAGATATCAGCTATTCACAGGCATTTATCACACACATTTATTACTCACTTCATACTCAGTTCAAACACAGAGCCTCCTGAATCACTGCAAATTGCCACAGTTGGGTCATCTGTAAACTGGACAAGTTTTTGAAAGAAATGAAATATGTTATATAACATTTTCTTCTGATATTAAACATATCTTAAATGAGTATTCTTTTTGTAATAATAATAGTAATAATAGGTCATTCTTACACTGTATATAGTGCATAATACTGATGATATTAGTCTGTATGCACTTGGAAAATATTACCTGGTCACTGGGATAAAGTTCTAATCTGCATAAAAGAAGTGCACCATTTCCACTCCCTGGGAAGTATTCCTAGCTGAACTGCCAAGAAGGCATATCAAGCCAGACAAACTAAGTCATTCTCACCCTACCAGGTACCATTCATACTCCTGGGTGGAGAGCAGCAAAACAGATAAAAATGTCTTGCTAACGGACACAATGATTAAAAGAATTCAAGCTGTGTTTAATGACGATGATAGTGTTGGTATATGGTGGGGAAAAAAATCATATAGACCTAAGTGTATTTATCTATTAACACCCTGAATTCACAAGCTCTGGAGTGCTTCCAATTTTGAGATATTAAAAAACTAAAATCAATGCAGTCCCAAACATTTTGCCACACATAATGTACTGTTACAATAACTGTACATACATGTAGCATCATGTGCTTACTGGTCATTTAACTCTCAACGTTTCAAGCATTTTCACAGTGTCATATTGAGAAATGTGTAGTTTGTAGTGTTAACTTCAAACATGTACACTAAAACTTTTCACACACATGCACGATGGAAGAAAATGTTGTGAACAAAATTTGTAGATAAAAGCATACTCTTTCTATCAATGTATTTTATAACAATGTTGTGACTATTTCTAAAGTTAGAATGATTTTTGTAAAGATTTTGATAAATTTGAGGCTTCATATAACTACAGAAAATGTTATTGAAGTAAGGGACATCCTCCCACATGAGTACCTGAATATGTAACACCGCTGAGCCTGGTGGGTGTGCATCCGTGATGGTCCTTAGTAGCTTGCCTGATGTCAGATCCCACATTGTCATCTGAAAACAAACATCATTTTTCGAAGATTTAGTGTAGGCAGGGTGTAACAATACAGCTCTACAGATATTGCTAATTTGTAATGATCATAAGAATTTTCAAGGATTGATAACCTTATTAATATTTACCTGCTTTTTATCTAGATTTCACTGATGTGTTTCCCGGATTATTCCACTTCTATTCAAAGCAACTTGTTATGAGCCTGGAAATACTCTTATATCGGGAAGAGGGATTTTGTCAAAGTAAGAGATAACAAACTGTTTCTGTACACCATTGAAATCCCACATTCCAGGCATTAAAAATGGCATATTCTGCATTTTCAATGATAGGTTGTCTGTTCACGAGACAGATTTTTGAAGTCCCATCCATTAAAATCTATTTGTTATGTTTATGCATATATGGCAATTGATTCATGCAAATGTGAAGCGATTCAATCAAAACTTACTGTCATGTACTCTACAGAAATCATATAATATAAATTTTGTATGCACACACCAGTTTACGTGTAATTTCTGTGCGATGCCATCAATATGATGCCTCATTACCTCTTTATCGCTGAAATATATTGCCTTGCAAAATTGCCTCTAAAATGAAAATTATTGAACAAAATTTGCGATCTAAACATTGTATTGCTCAGAAAAAAACATTCATGCTATCAGATGAATGGGAAAAATAATAATTTCTCTTGGATAATTATGGGGAAAAAATCACCACATTTGATAAATTAAATATTGTATTTTTTCTGGGCCACACTGTATTATGTGAACAGCGATGGATTAGTTGTCACCTTACCTGCCCTTTGGCAAACCCTGCTAGTAACCTTGTGCAATCATTGTTGATGCTGAGGCCAGACACGGCCCCATACTGGGCTCCCACGGCTGTACTCCCCAGGCACCACCGCAGGACTTGTTTAGGATCTAGTGAAGGAAATATGAATACATGCTTGAATGTAATAATAATAATAATAATACCACAATGCTTTTATAGCGCATATTACTGCCAAATGCGTCTCTATGCGCTTTTTGAAAGAAAAGAAAAATGTTAAGAAAGATGCTGGCAACTGTTAATGATAACTCAGTCAAAGTACTTTTTGAATACATATGTTTTTAAGGAGGATTTAAACTTTTGTGTTGTAGAGGAATTCTTCAAATATGATGGGATGATATTCCAGAGTGAAGGGGCAGCATAAGCGAAAGATCGCTCCCCATAAAACTTAGTCTGAATACTCGGACAATGCAAAAGATCCTTTTCAGTAGATCTTAGATTGCGAGATGGTACATACCTAATTAGACATTCACTGAGATATTTTGGCGCTATTGCAAGCAAACATTGAAAGGTTATGAGCAGTATTTTGAACATTAAACGTGACTGGATTGGAAGCCAATGTAGTTGCTTCAATACTGGTGTGATATGGGATTGTTTCTTAGTGCGGGTGATTAATCGCGCTGCGGAGTTTTGAATTACTTGCAGTCTGTTCAGTTGGGAATCTGGCATGTTAAAGAGTAAACTATTACAATAGTCTAGATTACATGTCACTAGAGCCTGTACAAGCTTCTTAGTTGTCTTTGCATCCAAGAATTGACGGACCTTACCAAGTTTACACAAAGCAAGTGATGCTGCCTTACACTTTGCTGAAATAAACCTGTTCATGATCATGACAAAATTCATTTAACCAAACCTCGAATCTGCCTTTAAGTCCTTTTTTAGGAGAAAGGATCACTGTGATTTGATCTGAGGCTCCAAATAATGTGACGGTACTATCATATTTTCTTCATCGCTACAATTCTCGGGGAAATAAAAAACTGAGGTATAACATTACAATATTTCATGTCTCTTAATATTCTTTCCTTCTCGTAATCAGGAAACCCGATTATACTTCCCTTTACCCATAAGTCCAGCAAAGTTCAACATCTGTGTTCAGCTTGAAGTATTCCACACTTATTTACAGACTGCCTATACCATGGGTGACGATGATATAACGTTATGTATCAAAGATAAACACACTTTATTTCTCCAGCCGAAATATGATTTCAAAAACTCTCCCTCTCGATTTCATAAAACCTTTAATTAAGACACTCCTTGATTATTATTATGGAAATATAGAATTTCAAATCATTCCTGTTTTAAACATCGACCAGAAACCACATTTTAAAAAGCAAAAGGAACCATAACCTTAAAAAGTGCTAAAACCTTATATTTATGTTAGAAAAATAATTTTTTCTCCTGTACGTATTTCATGTGTATTACAGTGTATGTTTATATGCATTTTTAATCATTTTTTGACGATAAATGAAATTGTAAATTTGCCATGAATTTGTGCGAACAAAGATTATATCATTAAGATCATGACGCAAATACAGAATGTTATGTGTCAGTTGTTTCTATCTATCTTGGTGCAGAATGCTCATATGCTGCTAAAGTTTGGCGTTTTCTGAAGTCTCCTATGGATGTTTGTACATATTTTATAACGTACGCATATAATATATATCCGCTACACCAAAAGATGGTTTTGCCCCGAGTTTCTAGCATTATCATATTTAACGTACACATTTTTAACGAGGAAATCATTCACTGTAGATTTGTACACAGATATCGATGGATTTGAATATAATCTATGATCTTAACCCTAAAAATTTAATTTAATTTAATTTAATTTAATTTGTCAATAATCATACAATATAACATATTTTAGATAGAAAATAAGTATTTTGAGTAAACTTTGCATGTTTAGGGTTCATATTTTGTGTTACCATACATGCAATGCTAATGTAGTGTGTATATGCACATGTTACTATGCACTGTTGGTTGTGCCAAAAAGTTAAAACAACATGGATAAATGATTTTTTTTTGTTCATTCTGGTACACCTCTTTGATGGAATTACACTTTGATAATCAAATCTTGTATAATATAGTAATAAAACATGGGAAATAACCTAAAATAACACGAAAAATGAATTTTCAATATTTTTTTATTGTTTTTATTGATTTTGCGCCAAAAAACAAAGAAAAACAAAAGAAATGTATTGAATATGTTCTTAATAGATGAGAAATAGGTTTCATGTCATACATGAGCCCCCCAAAATGAAAAACAAGTGACAGTAACTGTTTTGTGTAGTAAAAAAACAATGAAACATAAAAAAATGACACACATGACTTTCAAAATGTGGTTGCCATGGCAACACGATATCACGGGTAACCCTAAATTATACAACAAAATGTTCGCCATAAAATTTTAGGAAAAGTCACCAAGTTTGATGAAATTTCATGAAAAATTGTAGAAATGGTGAAGGAAAATGTGGTAGGGGGCACATTGTCCCCCCCCCCCCGTTGGGCTTTTTAGGGTTAAACCATAATATGAGAAATGCTTAGCTTGGTGTCAATTTTCCAGATATGGCAGAGTTCAGTGTAGCAAGTCAGGTCATTTTTGGCAGTGATATGTTGGTTTTCGTATTAATGCTTGCCAGTGGCGTGATGAGCAAAGATCTTCTGGGGGCAGAGATAGTTGCATAATAAAAAGTTTCGGAGGATTACAAGTCTTTGCGACCCAAAAGCAGTCTTAGAAAAATTGGTGAAAATCTGTTTGATCTTTTTGGGTTGGCAGAAGCATGTCGAACCTTGTGAAGTAAACCTCGCTTTATTTTGTGAAACCGTAACGATACATTGACCAATATGCCATACATAAATCCAGGTAGATGTATACGTTTACATATTAATACATTAGTAAACTATTTCGTGAACATGGGAGAGGTATGACTGAGGAAAACAAATAATCTCTCAAACACCATTATCAATTGATACACAAGCAAAAATATCTCACTGTTTTTCTTTATTTCCTTTCTTCTTCTCTTCCTCATTCTCCTCCTCTTCTTCTTCTTCTTCTTCTTCTTCTTCTTCTTCTTCTTCTTCGTCTTCTTCTTTTTCGTTTTCTTTTTCTTCTTCTCTTTCTTCTTCCCGTTTGTATTATACTGGACTGTTATCATTATCATCGTCATATAGCCTGAGCAATATATTTCAGACTATAGATTATTTTTTACATATTCCACGATATTGTGCGTGGGCGCGCGCGCGTGTGTGTTTGTGTGTGTGTGCGTGTGGGCGTGTGTATGTGTCTGTGTGTGTGTGTGATTGTGATTGTGTGTGTGTGTGTGTGTGTGTGGGGGGGGGGGGGGTGATTGCACATGTCATGCCCTCTATGTGAAAATAATGCATATGCCTACCCGCATCTTCTTCTATACATATGCCCCCAATATAAGGGGTGCGATTTCCTCCCCACCACACCCCACCTCCTTATGCCTCGGTGTCTGGTTTCCTGGTTCTTGTCTTACAAATTGTCAGTTGATGTCAAATTATCACATTCTCGTTTAATTTTACATAGTGGTGTGATTTCAACGCAATACGCCAACTGTATCGTTGAGCACAAACATGGCATCACTGGAAAGCACAACGTCAACATATTACTACAATGAAACGACGCAAACTAGCGGTTTCTTCCCGGGCATCACCCTCTACTCCGAGAGAGCAGTTCTAGCAAGTATTTACTGCATATGTCAGTTGTTGGGGTTGCTGGAAACAGCTTGGTCATAGCCGCGGTAATCCTGTCCCGTAAACTCCGAACCACCACCAACGTCTTTGTCGTGAATCTCAGCCGTTGCCGACCTGCTTGCTAGCCTCGTAATGCCGGGACAGGCCACAGCCCTACTGGGACGAGATGGCTGGCCGTTACCGAACTGGATTTGTACGGTTGTTTCGGCAGCTACCATCATATCACTTGGTTGTAGTCTTGTCACCATCGCACTAATTGCACTGAACCGATATATATTGATCACCAAATCAAATGCGATATACCAGAAAGTGTACAAGACGCGTAATGTCGCTCTCATGATCGGCTTTAGTTGGCTGTTTCCCATTGCGACGAGCATCCTACCTGCGCCCACCCTTCTGGGATATGATAGCAGAATTTCGATACTGTGGGTGAAGGAAGACAAAATAAATAATATGATAGTTGCTATAGCGACTTATGTAATTCTTGTCGTACTTTTCATTTGCTATATGTGTATCTTCAGATACGTAAAGCTTCATGTAGCTAACATTTCGGCACAAAACTATACAAGAAGAAGACTGGAGAATGCGGTTACCAAGAACCTCCTCTGCGTTCTTTGCGCATTTACTCTTTGTGTCGTAGCTTCAGCAACATCTATCTTGGTTCAGTCATTTGATTCGTCTCAACAAACCTTACACGCCGCAAGACATCCACGAGACATCCACAGTTCAAACCTGTCTTCCGTTGCATCATCAAGCGCCAGTGGTCGCAAATTCCAGAACCATCTCGAGTTTTGAAAGTCCTTGTAATCGACAAGAAACCTAGTAATGTGAGACGGGCAGACGACAGTAAGACGCAGACACAGTCCGGTCAGACCGACCAAACAGACGAAGTCTGAGGATGTTTTGTTTGCCATGAAAACGTTCTGATTCCGTGAGAGTTACTTTGATCAAAAGGAAAACTCTGAATGTGTATGTTGGCCCCTATGAGACATTTAGATGATAGCAATGCACCTACAGAGGCACTGACAGCCAAAAGACGACCTTCTGATGAGGATATTTTGTTCTAATACCATGAGAGTTAATGTGATAAAAAAAAAAACTCGGAATGTGCACGCAGACCCCTATTATGATAGCAATGTACAGACAGAGGTACAGACAGCCAAAAGACGACCCCATGAAGATGTTTTGTTTGCCATGGAAACCTTTCAATGACTGTCACATTTCTTGTACTCGACAAGAAAACTATAGGAATGTGAGGTAGAGATGATAGTAATGCACAGATCACAGAGACCACAGGCAGTCAAAAGGATGACCCTTGGAGGATGTTTTGTTTGCCATGGAAACTTTCTAATATCTTTCCAGTTCTTGTTATCGACAGGGAAACCAGGAATGTAAAATGGATAGATAATGTAAAGAAAAAGACACAGGTCAGACAAAATAACTTGTTTGGAAGTGAATTGATTATAGTACATTTCAGACTGAAATGAGTCAAATATGGATCAAAAAGATACAGTGTCGATGTATATTCTGATATAAGTTAAAACTAGTCAGAACTCAACTATAAATTTTACTTTTTTCTGATGGAGAAGGTCGAATCAATTCAGTTTAAATGATGTTAGTCAGCTTGTTTACGATGTGTCGAATCTTGGAGAACAATCACCAGTAACATGCCATAGAAATAACAAAACATTAACGGATAGATTGTTGCTATAATTGGACTTATATATCGCTTTTACCGAGGGAGGCAAAGCTCAAGGGAGTTAACATTAAAGCATTACATGTTCCAACTTTCCACAGATAAGTACTCGATCCTTAAACCAAGAAGTGCAGTTCAGGAGCGTCTTAAACCAGCGTGTTACCACACCCGTGGATGGCATACCAAGAATATTGTTCTCTCCTTTTTTATTAGCATCATTAAACGCGGACCCCTTTTCTTTTTCTCTTTGTTCTCCAAATTGATTTGTATTATAGGACAAAAACATGGGCAAAGAACCCCAACAATTTTTCTCCACTGTCCCCCTTTTTTGTCAGTATCATTAAACGTTTTGGGTCTTTTCTTCCAAAATAAATGCTTGAAGACCAGACAGACTTTTTTCTTCGTCACAATTGCACCATAGAACAGCCTGCTTGACACAAGATCTTCTCCTTTCCCTTTTTGTATGTTCTTGTGAAGTGCAGTAAAGAGTGTTGATATTGGAAGTGCGCTACATGTATAGAAAATAATTAGAATGCAATGTTCGGTATTTGTGTAATGTAATGTAATGTAATGTAATGTAATGTAATGTAATGTAAAGTAATATAATGTAATGTAATGTTGTGTATTTATGTAATGTAATATGTAATGTAATGTATGTAATGTAATGTAATGTAATGTAATGTAATGTAATGTAATGTAATGTAATGTAATGTAGTGTAATGTAATCTAATGCAATGTAGTGTAATGTTATGCAATATAATGTAATGCGAAGTAATGCAATGTAATGCATTGTAATGTAATCTAATGTAATGAATATTTAAAGGCAGGGGATCTCTTTTGCATGCCTAAAAATAACATTGTTTAAATACAATGGCATTTAGAAGACAATGCCATCTGGGAACCTTTAGCAAAATATAGGAGCTAGAAACTGAGTTTTAATGAAATTATAGTGACTGTTAGACTCTGATTTGAAAAATTCCTACCATAGAACGTACACTAAACGGCTTTTGTTTGTCTTTCGCATTTTTCAAATTCTAGGCAACTACTGACCCCCAAATTTCACAGACATGCCTTTCATCAATATCCTAAGGGCATGGGCTATCTTTTTCTGGTCTGCAGGGATGTTTGCAAATGAGATCCACTGCCTTTAATGCACGTGTATATATTTTCATGATACCATACTACTATTTACAGGTAACGCGAGGAAGGAAGTGAAAGTTAAAACTTGTTGCATACTCAGTTATCTGGTTAAAGAACGTTACAGGGTGTATGAATCCCAAAGTTTGAACACTGTAATTGTTTGCATCTTTCTCAGTGTTAGAATCGAGTTCACAACTTTCGAGTCCGAGTCAGAACCTTACTGGTCATTTCACATTAGGACTCGACGCCGAGTCCGAGTTCGAGTCCACAGATTTGGGGGTAAATACGGTACGTGGATCTTGGAATTCAAAAGAAAATTAGAATCTCGGAAGATAATGTCCATTTGAAACTTAGTCTAATGATCGTCTTAATTACCTGTAAACATCTACTGCATATTATAACCTTTCAATACAAGCAATAAGAAGAATCAGAGGTCATACATTTCACAATGT
>JZLH01S0091763.1:103655-124269 GCA_001188425.1 Eucidaris tribuloides | reverse complement strand
GTGTGTGTGTGTGTGTGTGTGTGTGTGTGTGTGTGTGTGTGTGTGTGTGTGTGTGTGTGTGTGTGTGTGTGTGTGTGTGTGTGTGTGTGTGTGTGTGTGTGTGTGTGTGTGTGTGTGTGTGTGTGTGTGTGTGTGTGTGTGTGTGTGTGTGTGTGTGTGTGTGTGTGTGTGTGTGTGTGTCAACATGCGTGTATTTTTGGGGGGGTGGTTTGTGTAATCTTGACATAAAGATCAGTATTTTTTCCAACGCAACTGTCTATCTTTTTAATTGGGATTTATCTCATTAACCGTAGATTAAATTGGGTCTGTTCATTTCAATACTTCCGTGTGTTATTTTAGTGTAAAACATGTTAATAACTGTTTATCTTTATTTTACTTGAAGGTAATCATCTGTAAGTCTATTTATACATGGTGTGGTGGTCGCCACAAATATGTCCATTGTCCAATGCTTCAATGGTAATTCTATGGTTATTCTTCTTAAAATCATGAACTTAAGTGTAAATTAAACCACAATTGTCAGCGTGACCATGACTTTTATAACAATGTGGGTTTGTGGAGTTCGCCGCCTACAAAAACAACGCGCTTGTATTAAAACAGATCATTTCTTTACTGCCTTCTCTCTTCTTTGCCTTTCAAACCAAGTAGTATGATGTAAAAGGATCTGAAGGTCATAACAGTGTCCCTATGAATGTGGGCCCGACGTCCATGTTTTGTTTTGGGCGGGAAAACGAAAGTGTGCATCAAGTAGGTTGACGCATTACACAAATCAATTTTATCGATCAGAAAATGCGATAACCCACATGCATTTTTTAAACGTCAATCAGAAAGATGATCCAATGGTACGGTTTGAAAAGAAAACGTGGGATTTTTCATCCTCCGTTCACAGAGACTTGTTCTACATACCTAAGGAGAGACACCTCCGTAAGAATACAATTTCTTTTCATCAGAGAAACCACGTATTTCCATACTTTTTATCGGTTGCCATAGCAACTCCTATTATTGTTCGGTAGACGTTCCCGATGCTTTCGCGGTTGGTATAAACCGAATATTACGTATAATGACCAGTCACCGCTACGTGAAATACTGTCCATGCATTTATGCTTATCCGTATATTAAAGTCTACATATTTTTATGTGCGTGTGTGTACATGCGCGTATTAAAATTGGACATGAATAAAACTATTTTTTTTACTTTGGAGATTCAAAAATAATTGAAAATAAGTTATTTAAAATATCTGATGCCTGTTATCATGACCAAAGGAAAAAAAAGTGGGAAGTTTTCCGTCTTAGTATAAATATATATATTTTGTTGTTTTTTTTAAATATGTCATGTGTTTTCCTTAAATTTTATGGAAATAAGTACGTCACAATAATAACCACCCACTTTGTTTACACAACGTAACTTCCGCTGGTTTTGAAATGTTTTTGAAATTGGTGTTTGTTGATTCGGAAATATCACCCATTATTATTTTTATTATAATAAAAAAATGTAATATGCTAAAAGGAAATAGAAAAAAAAATCACCCATCTGAAATGTACAGTCAATGTTTTCGAATGTAGGTCTACACTAAATTCAACTGGTGATATACGTTCGGTGATGTAAGGCAACATATGACAATAGAGAAAAAGACAGAGACAGTCAACCAGACTTCCATTTCATTATTAGAATGGATGTTCAATACATTAGACAATGCGATGACATTGCACAAAAAGTTTGAATGAATGCCCACATTTCATCGTGAAAATGTCATGTTATGATAACGAGGTTGTACACGGAAAGAAAATGAGTATCGACAAGATAAAGTCTGTTTTTTTTTCTTCTAGCAGCAATGAACTCAGAACAATTTCCTTTCAAGGCATTTTGCTGAATTATTCAAGGCAAAATGACACTGACATATTAATGTATGTCAGGAAATAAGACACAGTGTATCGAAACATATTCCGAGACCATGTTGTAAAGAACTCAAATTTGAAACCTTCTTTTTTGTCAAGCTGCTTCTCCTTAGAGAACCTGAAAACAGAAATGTGGAAAAGCAAACACAGAATTGGGTTATGTATAAACCTTTGACAATTAATTTGCAATGATGAAAATAGTCTCAGCGAGTAAAGCGCTTTTTTCTAATAGCATTATTGGCTTGCTATCACTTTGTAAATATGTTCAGAGACTAAACGTTACGGGTCATTTCACTATACATTGGTGTTCAAGCAATAAACATTAGATATTAATACTTCAAACATACATTTTCTAAACATGTTTTTGCTATCAATAAAATTTTATGTTTAATTAATACTCTTTTGACACTTTAATTTCAGAAAATGATTCAAATACATGTACATGCCAAATGTGTGTTTGTAATTTTGTATATCATAAATTGTCTCTCATTCTGTCATAACGCCCCCCCCCCCCCGTCGCTGTCATATCACCCTTGTTTTCCTTTGCACTACACACATTTCAGTTCTTAAATTCGTATCTTTTTAGCCCCAAACTTTGCCCTTCAAAATCCCATACGTGATAACACAATCATTGGCTATGTAACACGTGTTCGCGCTCATACTACTACCCCCCCCCCCCCCACTACACACACACACTCACACATATTTACACAGGAATACTTATGGGATATTGGTGTTTGTCTGTGTGTGAGTGTTTTTGTATCAGTACCAGATATTCCCTTTGCGAAACATTGCATAGAATCATGTATAATGGACTGTAGGGCAAGGCCATTTATCGTGATTTTCCGTGGTCCCATTAGTGGTATTTTACAAATCCCTAATAATGATTATTTAAATAACACTAAACCTGTAAATAGCCTGGGGTTTGTTATCCTAATACCATGTGCGTGTTTTTGAGAAAATTAATTGATTATGACGGTTATTTATAATGTCGTGACCAAGTACGTTTTAGCAGTGTATAAACTACCGGGGTCTTTCACCGTGTGCAAAAGTAAATTACGTGGCGAGAATGTCACTCCGTCCTATCCTCGTTCGCAAAATTGGGAGTGCTTGACAACCTATGCATTCACAATGCTTTCGTAAAATCGCAGATGTTTGAAAAGCGAATAGGAATTTTGGTGATGCATTTGAGCACAGTCATTCTATAAATAATGGAACGCTCCGTGAATGGCTTTTGTTAGGTTCATTCAAAATAATACCTTTTCCAGTGCATTCCAATTAATTTAGAACCACAGGTATTCATAAATATTAATAGTGTAAAGAGCAATCTAGCGTGTAATGTTCATGGCTATGAAATCGCTATCGACTTATCTTTCTTCTTCTACGAATGGGACTGAGGAATTTGCCTCACTAATAGTCGATTATCTCATCAATGTGCATGTAACATTTGGAGAACAAAGGCTTTTTCTCATCAGCAATTTCATCTTATTCAATTTGTAACGCTATTTTTCAATACCAATCTGGAGACTACGGAACTTTTTTTTTAGAGCGTTATTTGGTCAATACCGTACAGTCCATAATTTGGGAGCCCACAATATAGAGTTGGGCTTTATAGTTTTAAAAACATGCATGAAAACTGTTTTCAGGTGCACACTTTCGGAATGTTGTTCATGTTGGTATGTTTTAGGTGACTATTTTGCCATCGAAGAGATATTTGTTGATTACTCATTTATTCCCACAAGAAAAAAAAAACACTGCAGGGGATTATGCGGCCGGTACTCCACAGGTATAACTGTGTAAGAAAACACACAGAAACAAACAAACACACACACAGAAACACACACATACATACACACACACACACACACACACGCACCACCACCACTACACAAGTACACACACATACATACACACACGCACCACCACTACTACACAAGTACACACACACACACGCACACATGTGTGTGCGTACTACACAAGCAGTTATTAGTGTCTTTCCGACACTACTGAAATAGGTTTATAGAGGATAAAGTGGCACGAAATTAGAATAAGTAAAAGTACAATTGAAACAAAAGTAGAACAGAGCAGCCATGGGGTTGATTGCGGAAAACGGTTCGGGTTACCATGCGTGGGACCAGCGATAAATACGGAACCAATCGGAAAACGATTTCCGTCTTTAAACGTTTCCGACAAAAATGGTAACCATCTTTCCCTCGCTCACTCACTCCTACGCTGGCTTTCTGGTTTTATGCTATTTTTATCGTAGATATGGAAGGATACATCGAGCAGCTAAGTAGCAACTCTTGTCAATTTTGGTTCCCAGTTTCCATTGAGTAAAACAGGCACGATAAACAACAACAACAACAATACAGAACAGATGATCTTGGTTGCTCTTGGTTGCGACTCACGCACTTCCGTCAGGTTTCCCAATTTTCATCTTAGAACACAGAAATTGTAATCATTGAAACTTGAAATTTACAATCGACGGTATGTAACTCTTTCAGGACTCTCATATCACTACACTAGCTAATTAATGTTTTCTATGATTTTTTTCTTTTTCTATGATTTCGTGTGGAAATGTTTGCAAAACATTATATTTTATAATAAAGGGGATATTGCAGAATGATTACACGTGAAAAACACATTATCAACTCCTTGTACAGTTAATATTACGGGGTTTTGTGTGTGTGAACTTTCAATAAAATAATTTTTATAAATTTGTTTGTTTTTCGTGTTTTCTTGTCACTCTAGTAGAACTTGTAGTTCCAAAAGTCGCTTCATTTACTGTGTATGGACAAAAGCTTTAATATCAGAAAGGGGTTTTTGTACACAATGACATTTTGAGTGTCTCGCTTGTTTTTCGTTTCTAAGTGATGAGAGACTATTTACTTGTACTTGTGCTACATGTACTTTCACTTTCCAATAAAAACTAGTATTAGAATTATGTTGTGTGGAAAACATGTATTTTTTGTAGCGTGTAATTAAAAAAAGCTAAAAAAACGGCACTGCTTATACTTAAGACATGAAACGCTATCGGTTTTATTAGAGCATTTATATTATTAAAATGTATTTTAGATATTAGTTACTGTCGCTGCAGCTGTTGGTAGAATTTGAGCTGTGTCAGTAAATAAGTTTACACTCAGAAAATTGGGGTAAAATTGACACAAATCCGTAAATGTACCGGTTGACCAAGGTGGCTGGTCAGCATAACCCTGATTTAAGTTTACACTGATTTGCGTTAATTTTACCGCAGGTCGGATTATATTTTACCAGAACCTTTGCCAAAATGTATAGGGGTGAGCAGAATCACCCCAGGAAGATTTGACACGTAGTGTAATTTTTACAATATGATATATTTTCAACAAGTGACAACTTTATTATGATTTATGTGTGGTAGTATTTCAAAGGTATCAAAAGTACAATACTGACAACCAATGTTTATCAAATTACCATAAAATTTGTAAACGACACAATTCATCTCAGCTGATCAATGCAATTCAATGATTCAATTAGATGCCACTGACAAACGATTACTCAAATTCTGTTATTACGATGAAAACCAGAGTTGTATTGAGAGAAATGAGGCCGATACAGTGGAAACGAACTATACTCGTCCTATAATCGATTGGGAGATATCGCTATACAAGCCAAATAAGCCTCGCTGAAAAATGATTCCCCCATGCGAGCTAGCATTACATCACGCAGTCACGATTCATGATTCGAGACATCGATATATCCGTTACCTAAACGATTCAGTCGTGCCACGAAAAGACACGTTCCCATTAAGCCAACGTCTTCCATATCAATATCCCACATTTACAGGTAACCATTACTGATACAGTTAACCAATGACGTTTGATTTTGGAAAGACGACTCCAGTCTTCGAGCTGTGTCTCGTCACGCTCACTTGTTATTATTTTCACATACAACATTGGCTCTGTCATAATTCAATTCGGATGTAATCCCAATTGGAGGATGAGCTATAGCGCTAATTTAGTGCGATACTCCACTTTTCAATAAACCTCCCCTAACGACTCGTCAACGCGAGTTGGTTTTGCATTATTCATGATTAGGGTAAAGTGCAGCTCCTCGGAACGGATATCATGTTTAACGACATGTACATGACATTCATGAGCAACTTCGTTTTAACCATTTTTTTCTTTCTCATTTCCTTTCCCTCTTGATTATAGGGGAGTTATCAGTCCCTAAATATTTCAGACGTGAGCTTTTGTAAAAATTGACGTGATCATACTACGGGAATACTATATACAAATCACGCTTGATTTGGTCAATGAATATTAATGCACTAATTATAATACCTTGAAGGGTTGAAGTGTATTCGATGCGATAAGATTTAGTCAGTAGCCTACGTCGTATTTAAATCAATTTATCTCCAACTCTCAATGACGTTTATAAAGATATTACTATGGATGTTGCACAGATCAGTTTTGCATAAGTATAATGTAGCTCTTATATTCCACTAAAAGAAATTTGGCAGTGGTTTCAGAGAACATGCGCACCTTTTCAGCACTGAGGAACAAATAAAAATGACCCGTTATAGGGGTCCCTTTCTTATATTCATATTGCACGCATGTAGTATTTCGAACTAAATCATGCCAGGTAAATATAGGTCTCCCACATAAGTCCCCAAACTTCTCGTTATTTGTTTTCACCATGACTATTTTATTATCATTTCTGGTCAGTTCATATAACATTCAATTTTTATTGATATGAAATTGAAGAACTACGCTGCATGTAAATTTAATATCTCGACATGTTTTTGTACGAGAAATTCGCCAAATTTGTAAATTTATCTGGCAGCAATAATTTTCATAAGTGAATCCTTAGGTAAAGTTATAGATTACCTGTCGTTTCATATAATAAAATCAATTAGGGTATGATGTCCTAGAAATGTAGTCTGTTTACAAGACCCGTGAATGCTGTTGTAAAAGGTGGGCACTGATCAGGGATATGTATACACATCTTCTTTCTGTAGATGGAAATAGAAACGCCAAGTTTTGATGGTATTAGTCTTTGTGCAGCATGCATTTAGTTTTCTGTCGAAATAGCAGACATTCATGTTCACAGTTTTGCCCTTTGCTGATTGTTGTTTTGCGTGCTTGAGTGATTAATTTAATGGTATGTATATGTATGTGTATATGTATTTGTATATGTTTGTTGGTCTATATAGCGCATGTAAGTACGTTGTGTATGTTCGTGTGTATGTTTGTGTGTGTGTGTGTGTGTGTTTGTTGTGTGTGTGTGTGTGTGTGTGTGTGTGTGTGTGTGTGTGTGTGTGTGTGTGTGTGTGTGTGTGTGTGTGTGTGTGTGTGTGTGTGTGTGTGTGTGTGTGTGTGTGTGTGTGTGTGTGTGTGTTGGTGTGTGTGTGTGTGTGTGTGTGTGTGTGTGTGTGTGGGGTCTGTGTTGGTGTGGTGTGTGTGTGTCTGTGTAACATGCGTGTATTTTTTGGGGGGGGGGGTGGTTTGTGTAATCTTGACATAAAGATCAGTATTTTTTCCACAACGCAACTGTCTATCTTTTTAATTGGGATTTATCTCATTAACCGTAGATATAATTGGGTCTGTTCATTTCAATACTTCGTGTTTATTTTAGTGTAAAACATGTTAATAACTGTTTATCTTTATTTACTTGAAGGTAATATTCTGTAAGTTATTTATACTGGTGTGGTGGTCGCCACAATATGTCCATTGTCAATGCTTCAATGGTAATATCTATGGTTATTCTTCTTAAAATCATGAACTTAGTGTAAATTAAACCACAATTGTCAGGTGGACCATACTTTTATAACAATGTGTTTGTGGAGTTCGCCGCCTACAAAAACAACGCGCTTTTGTATTAATAACATGATCATTTCTTTACTGCCTTCTCTTCTTTGCCTTTCAAACCAAGTAGTATGATGTAAAGATCTGAAGGTCATAACAGTGTCCCTATGAATGTGGCCGACGTCCATGTTTTTTTGGGGGGAAAACGAAGTGTGCATCAAGTAGGTTGACGCATTACCAAATCAATTTTATCGATCAGAAAATGCGATAACCCACATGCATTTTTTAAACGTCAATCAGAAAGATGATCCAATGGTACGTTTGAAAAGAAACGTGGGATTTTCATCCTCCGTTCACAGAGCTTGTCTACATACCTAAGGAGAGACACCTCCGTAGAATACAATTTCTTTTCATCAGAGAAACCACGTATTCCATACTTTTTTATCGTTGCCATAGCAACTCCTATTATTGTTCGGTAGACGTTCCCGATGCTTTCGCGTTGGTATAAACCGAATATTACGTATAATGACAGTCACCGCTACGTGAAATACTGTCCATGCATTTATGCTTATCCGATATTTAAAGTCTACAATATTCTTATGTGGTGTGTGTTACATGCGCGATATTAAAATTGGACCATGAAATAAAACTATTTTTTTTACTTTGGAGATTCAAAAATAATTGAAAATAAGTTATTTAAAATTCTATGCCTGTTATCATGACACAAAGGAAAAAAAAGTGGGAGTTTTCCGTCTTAGTATAATATATATATTTGCTTGTTTTTTAATATGTCCATGTGTTTTCCTTAATTTTATGGAAATAAGTACGTCACAATAATACCACCCACTTTGTTTACACAACGTAACTTCCGCTGGTTTGAAATGTTTTGAATTGGTGTTGTTGATTCGGAAATATCACCCATTATTATTTATTATATAAAAAAATGTAATATGCCTAAAGGAAATAGAAAAAAAATCACCATCTGAATGTACAGTCAAGTTTTTCGAATAGTATCTACACTAAATCAACTGGTGATATACGTTCGGTGATGTAAGGCAACATAAGACATAAAAAGAGAAAAAGACAGAGACAGTCCAACACAGACTTCCATTTACATTATTAGAATGGATGTTCATTACATTAGACAATGCGATGACATTGCACAAAAAGTTTGAATGATGCCCACATTTCATCGTGAAAATGTCATGTTATGATACGAGGTTGTACACGGAAGAAAATGAGTATCGACAAGATAAAGTCTGTTTTTTTTTCTTCTAGCAGCAATGAACTCAGAATAATTTCCTTTCAAGGCATTTTGCTGAATTATTCAGGCAAAATGAACTGACATATTAATGTATGTCAGGAAATAAGACACAGTGTATCGAAACATATTCCGAGACCATGTTGTAAAGAACTCAATTTGAAACTTTCTTTTTGTCAAGCTGCTTCTCCTTAGAGAACTGAAAACAGAAATGTGGAAAAGCAAACACAGAATTGGGTTATGTATAACCTTTGACAATTAATTTGCAATGATGAAAATAGTCTCAGCGAGTAAGCGCTTTTTTCTAAGTAGCATTATTGGCTTGCTATCTTGTAAATATGTTCAGAGACTAACGTACGGGTCATTTCACTATACATGGTGTTCAAGCAATAAACATTAGATATTAATACTTCAAACATACATTTCTAAACATGTTTTGCTATCATAAAATTTATGTTTAATTAATACTCTTTTGACACTTTAATTTCAGAAAATGATCAAATACTGTACATGCCAAATGTGTGTTTGTAATTTTGTATATCATAATTGTCTCTCATTCTGTCATAACGCCCCCCCGTGCTGTCATATCACCCTTGTTTTCCTTTGCACTACACACATTTCAGTTCTTAAATTCGTTTCTTTTATAGCCCAAACTTTGCCTTCAAAATCCATACGTGATAACACAATCATGTGCTATTAAACACGTGTTCGCGCTCATACTCCTCCCCCCCCTCCCCATACACAACACACTCACACATTTTACACAGCAATACTTATGGGATATTGGTGTTGTCTGTGTGTGAGTGTTTTTGTATCAGTAACCAGATATTCCTTTGCGAAACATTGCATAGAATCATGATATAATGGACTGTAGCGAGGCCATTTATCGTGATTTTCCGTGGTCCCATTAGTGGTATTTTACAAATCCTAATTAATGATTATTTAAATAACCTAACCTGTAAATAGCCTGGGGTTTGTTAATCCTAATACCATGTGCGTGTTTTTGAGAAAATTATTTGATTATGACGGTTATTTATAATGTCGTGACCAAGTACGTTTATGCAGTGTATAAACTACCGGGTCTTTCACCTGTGCAAAAGTAAATTACGTGGCGAGAATCATTCACTCCGTCCTATCCTCGTTCGCAAATTGGGAGTGCTTGACAACCTATGCATTCACAATGCTTTCGTAAATCGCAGATGTTTGAAAAGATAGGAATTTTGGTGATGCATTTGAGCACAGTCATTCTATAAATAATGGAACGCTTCGTGAATGGCTTTTGTTAGGTTCATTCAAAATAATACCTTTTCCAGTGCATTCCAATTAATTTAGAACCACAGGTATTCATAAATATTAATAGTGTAAAGAGCAATCTAGCGTGTAATGTTCATGGCTATGAATCGCTATCGACTTATCTTTCTTCTCTACGAATGGGACTGAGGAATTTGCCTCACTAATAGTCGATTATCTCATCAATGTGCATGTAACATTGGAGAACAAAGGCTTTTTCTCATCAGCAATTTCATCTTATTCAATTTGTAAAGCTATTTTTCAATACCAATCTGGAGACTACGGAACTTTTTTTTTAGAGCGTTATTTGGTCAATACCGTACAGTCCATAATTTGGGAGCCACAGATAGAGGTTGGGCTTATAGTTTTAAAACATGCATGAAACTGTTTTAGGTGCACACTTTCGGAATGTTGTTATGTTGGTCTGTTTTAGGTGACTATTTTGCCATCGAAGAGATATTTGTTGATTACTCATTATTTCCCACAAAGAAAAAAAAAACACTGCAGGGATTATGCGGCGTACTCCACAGGTATAACTGTGTAAGAAAACACACAGAAACAAACAAACACACACACAGAAAACACACACCTCATACACACACACACACACACAACACGCACACCAACTACACAAGTACACACACATACATACACACACGCACACCACTACTAAAAGTACACCACAAACACGCACATGTGTGTGCGTACTACACAAGCAGTTATTATGTCTTCTCGACACTACTGATAGGTTTATAGAGATAAAGTGGCACGAAATTAGAATAAGTAAAAGTAAAATGAAACAAAGTAGAACAGAGCACGCATGGTTGATTGCGGAAACGGTTCGGGTTACCATGTGTGGCGACAGCGATAAATACGGAACCAATCGGAAAACGATTTCCGTCTTTAAACGTTTCCGACAAAAATGGTAACCATCTTTCCCTTGCTCACTCACTCTCACGCTGGCTTTCTGGTTTTATCGCTATTTTATCGTAGATATGGAGGTCACGTCGAGGCAGCTAAGTGCAACTCTTGTCAATTTTGGTTCCCAGTTCCATTGAGTAAAACAGGCCACGTACACAACAACAACAATAAACAGAACAGATGATCTTGGTTGCTCTTGGTTGCGACTCACGCACTTCCGTCAGGTTTCCCAATTTTCATCTTAGAACACAGAAATTGTAATCATTGAAATTGAAATTTAAATCGAACGGTATGTAACTCTTTCAGGCTCTCATATCACTACACTAGCTAATTAATGTTTTCTTATGATTTTTCTTTTCTATGATTTCGTGTGTGAAATGTTTGCAAACATTATATTTTATAATAAAGGGGTATTGCAGAATGTTACAGTGAAAAACACATTATCAATCCTTGTACAGTTATATCGGGGTTTTGTGTGTGTGAACTTTCAATAAACTAATTTTTATAAATTTGTTTTTTTTCGTTTTTCTTTGTCACTCTAGTAGAACTTGTAGTTCCAAAAGTCGCTCATTTACTGTGTATGGACAAAAGCTTTAATATCAGAAGGGGTTTTTGTACACAATGACATTTTGAGTGTCTCGCTTGTTTTTCGTTTCTTAAAGTGATGAGTGTGTGTGTGTGTGTGTGTGTGTGTGTGTGTGTGTGTGTGTGTGTGTGTGTGTGTGTGTGTGTGTGTGTGTGTGTGTGTGTGTGTGTGTGTGTGTGTGTGTGTGTGTGTGTGTGTGTGTGTGTGTGTGTGTGTGTGTGTGTGTGTGTGTGTGTGTGTGTGTGTGTGTGAGTGTGTGTACATATATATCAGTGTGTTTCTATTGACCATACCTTATTTATCCGGAGAAAATTTAACCAGCTAATAGTGGAGAGAGGTGCGTTTCTATTGGATTGCGTTTTCCGCAAGCACGGTCGATCCTATCGGGATCGTACAATTACCGGCTAAGAGTCCGTTGACCTGGGTTGCCGCAAGGTATTGTGGTACGCGCGAAGTCAAATTTATGGTAGCGGTCTTCTAATTATTGGCCCACTGAGATATGTGTTATTTTTATCGACTTCGGCCCTGTTTTTCAACAAATTTAAGATAACGCCACGCCTTGTTTTTGTAATATGTTGTGTACCAATACATATCATTTCATCGTATTTTCAATTTTCACCCTGTTTGCCAATAAACTTTTTTCGCTACCCTCCTTTGAAGTAGAACAGTCGTGATAACCTTTGCCCCACCAAAGCACACAGCCATGAAAACTCTATGGAAAGGAGGTCATCAAAATTCATCCTCCACATGCTAAAAACTGCCAAAAATACTTCAAATCTCACTCACTAAATCTGCAGACATTGTATTTAACTAAACTGACACCAAGAAAGCACAACAAGACACATAAATGGCATAATCAAACATCAAATAAGGGTTTTAGTGGGACACAGCTGCTTCGCGGAGGAAACAGCTCATGCATATTTTAATTAGGAGACAAACACACGTGCGCTGCAGCCACGGGTCACTTATTTCGATCACGTGGTTTTGTTTATTTCCGGTTGCTAACCGTTTGATACCGCAACCGGCTGTTTCTATTGACGTCTTACGGTATTTTATGGTATAGCTCTCCGCTATTATCCCACAAAAAGCTGGATAATTACCGGCTAAACTTCCTCCACTTAAAAGACGGAGAATGGCGGAGAAGGTCTGTTTCTATTGGGTACTTCTACTCCATTAGCCGGTTCATTCCGGAAAACAACCTTCAATAGAAATACGCTGTATGTATGGTTAATACGAAAAAAATGCAGTTTATCGGAGAAGGGGATTCCAGCATTGTACATTACACCTAGCATCTATATAAGCCTACGGGTTTTGTTTGATAAAAATGTGAAATACCGGGAAATACTGGAAAATACTTTTGAAAAATTACTTCTCAAATGTTTATAACTTTAAAATAAAGAAATTATTATGGAATACGTATGATTCAACACAAAATACAGCAAAAACTAATTTAACTGAATATAGGGAACAAGGGACTCATTATAATTGATGGAACAACTTTCCACGAGGCTAAATTTTAAAAGCACAATATTTATCATTACTTAAAAAAGGAGAAATTCTAGAAATCACCCATATTTTTTTATTTTACAAATTTTCTTCAATCATTTTAGCATGCAAAAAAAAAAAAGTCTAAACTGTTCTAAAAATCAAGACATCTCAATGCCATATAACAATCTCTGGTAATGTTACATTTGGGTGACATTTGGAATTCAACAAACTCTAGCAAATCTCCTGTAATATTCTCAAGAACATTTCTTTTTTTCTCCAATTTGCCTGAACTATTTCGTTTTGTTAGAATATCAATGTCAGTTTAGAATCTTACAAACAGGCATGCAAATAAATTTATGATTGGCAGATTGTAAAGTGTTACTGAAAATCAAAATCTGAAAAGTACACGAAAAGCTTTCTTATCAACATATCTCAAACACAAACAGAATATTGATATAAATTGTGATTAAATTTAGGAAGTAATGTTAACACTGCTGTACTGTAGTTAGGAGTCTTCACTGCTAAGGCCAAAGTTCAAAACGTGAATGAACTTTTTATGGAAAGCATTGAACTTGCAATAACTTTATATCTTTGTGATATGATTCCAAATCGGCGATACATGCTCCTCACGCACCTCTGGTCTAGTTCAAATATGGGACTTATTTGACTATGATCAGAGGTTATGTTTTCTCTACTAATATTTCTGCCATTTGTATTCAAAGTATTAAGCTATATGTTATCTCATTTTCCTTAGTCTATGCAACAATTCAGCTATTACTGAATGTAACCTGCTGAAACCAAAGTTCAGACCCTGTTATCAAGTACTGATAGCATGGATTTGTCTAGGAAAAGTCCAAATAAACGGCATTGATGACCTAGAATGAACTTGTAGATCTTGTCGGATATCAAAGTTTTACAAAAAAATTGTTAAGCGGGGCTTTTACATTGTTAAAGTATGTCTTTAATTGTACGTCTACGACAATAAATAATGGTAACAGTATAGTGTTAAACATACGATTTTTGGCGTTATTTCTGATTGAAAAACACAACTATTTTTATTTTGTTTTGAGTACATGTATATGGATTTCTGTTGAAATTCTCTAATACCATTGGCAAATTTTGAAGTCATGTAATGTCTCTGTACGGATTATTAAAAATGAAATGTTAGTTATAAATATGTGGGCGTTGAAATATCGAAGATTAAAAACTGTTAAGGATAAAATTATCGGAGGAAAATGTTAAATGTCTAAGGTGGATTTTATGAAAAAAATATTTTTATAGAATTTTAGTTGAATTCCTATTCTAAACATTTGAAATGTATTATAACTTTAATTCAAAATGTTGTCCATGACATTTCAAAAAATGTAAACTCAGAATGACGCCACCATATATTTAGAGTAAATACTGTGTTTATTTTACTTCAACGATACTGAGCGTAAATGGTAAGCTAAGTAAACACAGTGCAACAAATATAATATGTCATAACACGCAATGTAATGATGGGATGCCACACACAAGCTTAACGTTTCTGCTGAACGTGTTTCGTCATACCTTCCACTTAGAAAAGGTAAAAGATATATAAATAGCCGTCACATCAACAGGTGGCAAATATCATCCGAATACTTTCACATTAGTCCATTTAATAGTCTGATATAATACAGGCGGGTAAATGCGTTTTTAATTACAAACAAATATGTGTCATACATATCACATACATTATACTCCTCTGCACGACATTTCCAAGCAGTTTTACGATTCAACTAGCCGTTTGCTATAGGTCATTTTATTGTGCCATAAAATACCATTGCTCTAAATACACTGTGATATTGACGTGGATAATAAAAACTCCAGACTATTACATTCGTAAGGTGGAATGGGCAGGATGACAAATAATATAAGATAATGATCATTTTCAATTAATAATTAATGGCAACGGCAGGTCATATTTTTTGGTGTTGGCGTTTTTTAAGTGACAGAAATTCAATAAAATTGTTTTTCTGACAACAAATTTATCACTTTATTAACAGTGGTTTGCTTTTCTATTTAGCTTGTAAAGGTAACCTTTTTGTTAGTTTATATTTTCATTATTATCACAGTTATGGAAAAACGTTTGGAATATATTTTTCTACCAAATGCAGTTTTAAATCAAATCAAGAAAAGGTTTCTTGTCCTGAAGTAGAGATAGGGGTGGCATCACAGGGGGTCAAAGGGTGGGTGGCCACTCCCTAACTTATTATTAAAATGATAGAAATTTTACTGTTTTCCGAAAATATTGCCCTCCTGTTGTTGTTGATTTTGCTGGTAAAAGAAAAAAATGGCGGTTAAAAAAAATGCTTTTTGTCATCGTCGGCCCCCTGCCCCCGCTTGTTGGACACTGTTCGGCTTGCATTTTGGCAAGTAAAAAACAGTTGTTTGGCAGGCAAAATTTTACCGACGGATTTCCCCCCTCCAAAAAATTTTACCCTGGCGCCGCCATTGAGTCGAGCTCATTTGAACTTAGAAAATGATATGTTCTGCATGGGTAATTGATCATTATTCGTAAGAAATCTGAACTTTAAAACAGGGCTTCGCAAAGAAATAAACATATTCCAAACTTTTGTCCAGGACTGTATTATTGGTATCATTGCACATTATCTTCGATGACAAATTTGAACGACTACAAAATACAGAGCAAAATGTCAAGTTTCCATATGCTACCCGATTATCAAAGTTGAAATTAAAACTACTATATCCAGCATTTGCAGCAACCAAGATAGTTAATGAACATATCAAAATGTAAATTGAAACTTACCCTCTACATATCCTTAGCAGGATTCCGACCCACTATTAGAAAGCATAATTATTGAGAAGCTGCATTTCGTTTTAATCCATGCCCTTATAAAAGAAAATCACTGTGGTCCATTAAAATGATGCCAACTGGCAACACGCATTATCGAAGAGTTGCGGTTTTTATATGTCATAAGGTAAGTGGAATTTAAAACATACACTCTATTTATAAAATGTTTTTACCTCAGTTATTTTAGCGTGGTGAACAATTTTTTTTCAAGTTGTATAATAGCATTTTATCATATATTTTGTAAGCTTTTATATAACTGAAAAGGTACGGAACGGTGTATTTTATTACCTTAAAATTTGTGACTTGTCACCACTATACCCTGGTAAAGTCGCACATCTTATGAAACATAAACATACACAGAAAAATACTTTGGGTGAAAAACATAAACATTCAAACATTTGTAACATGAGAAGTTCATGGAATCTTTGTTTTTTTTAGGAGACTTCACTTTCATACTTTATATCATAATTTCGATATTTCCTATACTCTTGGGTAGTGCGACTTTATCAGCGTATCGTGGTGACGGGTCACATTAATGAATCCGATATTATTTACCCAAGTGATAGGCAGCCGTGCTATTTCTTGTAACAGGTGTAAAAAGAATAATAATTAATTGAAGAGTACGTAAAAGGGAAGAAAAAAGATAATTCACGGCCCCCATCACCACCACTGTGTAGTTCTAACGTTATCTCCCGCGCGTACATTGAAATTGTATACCCACCCCTCCCCATCTCTTGCCGGTATGACCCTGTCATCGCCACTGCACTCGTAGCTCAGTGAAAAACTTCATCATTCATCATGCACTTGTTGAATTTCCAGAGACGTGAGATTAATTGTTGCTTAAATGACGTGATCTAGATTTGGAGAGTGAAAGTAGAAATGTCCAGTTTTGCAAGATGGGGCAAGAAAACTTATACCGTGGCTGGTTCCGTGCTCATTGGAACGACTGTTTCAGGGATATTGTGAGCAAAAGTTGTTGTTGTTGTTGTTGTCGTCGTTGTTGTTTAAAGGCAGGGTATGCACTTGCACAATGAAAACATAAAAATGCCGCTTGAGGTCAAACACACTTTAATTCAATTCATATTTATAGGCCCTAACTAAATCTTCATTCGAAATTTCCTTTGATTTTGAACTTACTTGTTGAAGGGTAAAAAAATTCACCCTTGATTTAACATACACCAGGTGTCGTGGCTTAGTGGATAAGACAAAGGCTTCTCACCTAGAGACCCCCGGTTCTAATCACATCGCGGCGTCTGTGTCCTTGGGTAAGACACTTCATCTGCCCTATTTCTCTCCACCCAGGAGTATGAATAGCTACATGAGAGAATGAGAATCCCGTTGGAGGCAAAATTGGCTTGGATGTCTGAGTGCCAGTGTTGGGCTCAATTACAGGGTATTTGAGCAATTACATTACATTACATTTTTTTTCCGAATAATTGTAGTTGTAATTGTAATTGATTTTTTTTTAAAGGAAAGTAATTGTAATTGTAATTGAAAAAATGTAATTGAACATAATTACTCTCAATTACTTTCAATTACTCATTCTATTAATCTGATCCTGTGTACTCCCACTTATACACCTCACCGCTATTCTTGACCCATAGCCTCCTCTCGGTTTTGCTTTCAAATGCATTCAAAACAAATTGCGTTCACTGTACATATGTGACAGCGCGCTATAATAAAAGAGAGACGAGAATATCACCTAGTTCCATATGCGTACATATAGTTTGAATATATAGAAAGTAATTGTAAATGTAATTGTAATTAACAAAAGTAATTGGTAATTGTAATTGAAAAAAAAATGTAATTTAATTGAAAAGTAATTGAACTTTTCAATTAAATTGGTTGCAGGCACGTAATTTTAATTGTAATTAAGCCCAACCCTGCTGAGTGCCAGCTAGGCAAGGTATACACACCTAGGTGCACACCTGTTCAGAGGTGATATGGCGCAATGATCAGGGAGGGTAAAAGCGTGAGAGAGCGACCTTATAGGCGCTGATCCAAGACTATAACCACCAACTTTACCTTCTTATATCTATATTCATATTTATTTAACGTATACCCTTAAATAAATAAATGTATCACGTCTGCAACAATTATTACTTTTCGTTCAAGCATAAAAGACACGATTATGTTGATCCCTAAATGAATGTTTGGATAAGAAATCGTTCATGTCATAAGTTGATTAATACTACCCGATAATTATGTCTACATAAATATTTCTGCGATTTAAAAATTTCACCAGATTGAGTACATATCAATAACGTTGTAGATGTTAGGAACTGTACAGACAAAAAATACACACAGCATCAAGATCTGCGTCAGAACAAAGAGGTTGAACGCAACCAATGTGTGAAACAAAATTGAACGTAATTGAGAACTGAGGGTGAGAGAAATCAGTATAATTGTAAAAACTGTCACGTTACAAGGCCAGACTGAGCTTAATCGAGGGTTCTATTCCTAGAACTCCTGCGTGACTCTCCTATCAAAGAATAAATTGTAAAGGTTGATTTCAGAGTCTACAAAGTTCGTCGGTAAGCTGTACGAAATACGAAAAGAGAGTGCGTAGGAATTACACGGTGTGATATGTGAACTAAAGTTTTAGCGTGTCCATTATTTTCAACAGCACCACATTACATCGAGCCATTTTGGGAGAGGTGCGGTAATTTTAATTTTACGCATGTATGATGGAGAAGGATGCACTGTAAAAACTAGGAGGTTCAATTTAATATCAAGCGTGTTGCACAATATGAATACCGAAAAGTGTTGATTTTCAACACCGTTGGTGTTAAAGCCAATGCTCTAGGTGTTTAAAATAATTCGTTTGCTGTTAAAATAACACCCGTGGTGTAAAATTTTTACACCTCGTCTGTTATTCACATTGTACAACACCCTTGTTGTTTAATTTAATTCTGCTACACAGCAGTCTATGGAGAATGACGATAATGGTAGCTCAATGATTTTCACTTTTTAAAAGCATTTAATGATCGTTTTTTTCCGCGATTTTTTCACGGCTTCATTTTTAGACCTTATTAATAAAAAAAACGAAAGACATTCAGAATCTGTTATTGGTGTGGGCATAAAGCTTTCAAATAAAAAAAATCCCCAAAACTAAACTTGGGCTTTAAAGGTATCGTATAATGATATTTCCATTTAAAAAATGTAAGCTTCATGATTCCCCATGTTACTAGTGTCTTTAATTAATGAAAAATCTCGAGGGTCCCTACCCGAGATTTTTCATTAATTAATAAACAAAAAGAAAGACATTCAGAATCTGTTATTGGTGTGGTATGACCTTTTGACATAAAGCTTTCAAATAAAAAAATCCCCAAAACTGAACTTGGGCTTTAAGGAAACATAACTTGTTTTTTGATATTCTAAACATTTCTGACATTACAATAAATTCTGTAACGATATTTGTTTGGAATTAACTTATATCGACAAATAGCAAATCACGTCTGCAAAACTTTCTAAACGTTCTTAAAAGGTTTTCCGGAAGTTCTCAAAACCTCTAAAGGTCTTCTGCAGGTCTATAGACTGAAAAGCAAATGCATTAAAGAGTTTTTTTTTCTATTATTTTTTACAACGTTTAAAAAAAGTTCTAAAAACGTGCAATAAAGTGGTTTATGGACGTCCTAAAAAAGTTTTTTCGAATCGTCCAAAGAACCAACTTGGAAAGTTTTTAGAACGTTCAGAAAACGTCTGATTGTTAGTGGGGAAGTGTACAATGGCACAATTTCGCGCCATCGCAGAAAACTCATCATATCTCAGGATTGGTACAAGCAAATGAAATGAAATAAATTGATATGTACGGTCTTTTGCTCTTGAAATTTCCAAACATAACTTGGTTATACATAATTTTCATATTAAAAGATAATTTTTACCTCTGCCATTTTATTGTTATATATGAATAAATAATGTATGCATGTATGTATGTATGTATGTATGTATCTATCTATCTATGTGTATGTATGTGTGTATGTATGTATGTATGTATGTATGTATGTATGTATGTATGTATGTATGTATGTATGTATGTATATAGTGTAGCCGTTATCAAATGTACCTCTTAAATTCAAGGTGCCATGTACGTCATCATTATTGTCTACTAGGTGATCAACATTTGGCGATGTAATTTTTCCGGTTTATGCTTCCATAATAAGATTGATCAACGGCGGAAACAACAGTTGAACTTACAATGATCATCACCATTGTTATCATTGAAAGGATTACGCTCGTTGAAACCAAATAGTTCCTAAGATACTCAGATGGTAGACATTCATGCCGTTAGCTCTCATGTCGGAGAGTTCGTGGCTATTGATGTGTGTTGATCATATTTGCTTAGCTATTTTCTCGCATCCAAGTGGCGCTTATATAAACGGAAAGTAGTCGAGTCTAAACTTATTTCGTCACGTCGTCGACACGAATTGCGGTTCAAGTGGTCCTTTGTTAAAATACCAAGGCCTACACTCTAGTTGCCACTCGGAACGAAGGGTAAATTTGGATAGTTACGTGACACATCTCACGCACATAATGGAATTATTTTAATAATTAAGA
>JZLH01S0091763.1:60825-72712 GCA_001188425.1 Eucidaris tribuloides | reverse complement strand
ACACATTTAGTGAAATTTCAGAAACGATCATGAGAGTTTAGTACCTGCAGTATTTTCATTCAACCTTTGAAAGGAGGGGGGTAGTCCTTTCCCTGGAAAATGAACTGTATTTGTTTTTAAATACAGTGGGAATTCGCATCATTTTTAAAAGGGGAGTCTTGAGTCGAGTGAATTTAAGGACTGTTTGAACTCTAAAGTAAAGTCTTCAGTAAAATGCGGCAAATTAACCCCTTACATATGTAATGCATTATTTCAAGCTTTTCGTCCATGGATCGGTTTATAATCATGAATCCATTGGATGAATAAAATGGGCCATGGGGCTGAATGATTGGGCAAGGTTAAATTAACTTCAATTTTCCTCGTTGTAATCAAGAAACGTCACTGTAACGTCTGTGTACTACCTTGCGTACTATATACTGCTCTTTTATTATGACAAATCCTAATTCTCTGTTGTTTTCGAATGAAATGGAACGTGAAAACGTTTCGCGCACTATTTTCGTTTCTCCGGCCACTGAGGTGGATATTTGATCGCCGCTGAACCGTGTCGTGCCTCGCAGCTTTCCCAACTAACCAAACTCCCTGGGTTTTGACTTGCAACGATCCGGCGGGGACAAGACATTTGATGCGAAAGTAAACGTGTGATATAGTTTGGATTTCGCCCACAGTGCTAAATATCCGTATAATTATCATCGCGTTAAGTGTTCTACTTTAGCCGGCTTGGGAAGAGTCAACATTTCCATAGTCATGCGATCGTGAAGCCAAGCTTGGACTATATCACATTTTAATTCCAGGTGGATATGGGATTTGTGATTTTTGTTTTTCTGAACGCAAACCAAAGTATTTCTGCACCATCCTCGCAAAATTTGGTTTACTAGAAACAAAGAAATATCAAGTTTCCAAACTATTGGCCAATCACCCTCCATAATAAGAAATATTTTAATGCTACCTTACCATTCACCTTGGTGGATATTTAGTGGAAAAAAAAACCGCTGGAGTGATTACACCTATTATTTCACTTTTTTGGGGGGGGGGGTGAAATGAGCTTTCAATCAAGTCATGTGACTAGTAATTCAGCTTTTGTCTGTCCAAACCTCGAATTGCAATCTCAAGAGATTGAGCCGCCAGCGCCGACAAACTCTTAACGTACCACGGAAATTACAGCTCTATGGACATTGTCATTTTTTGCGGGTCTTATTTGCGATTTCGGTACATTAAGAGTTAAAGTAAACTTTTCCCCATATGCTACAACATAAGGGCAGCCATGGTTTTTGCTCTCCTAAACATTTCTACCATTATCATGACACAAGATTTTAGTAGCGCCAAAGAAATCTACAATTATTTCAAACATTACTTGGTCTGTGTATGCAAGTCTGTTGCAACATCCTCTATTGAGAAAAATTAGTACAGGTATTTTACTGTGTGTTTTCATTTGTGAGGTCAAAGCACTTACCCAACCGCTCTGTAAGAAGAAGAATGCAAACCGTAAGGTTTTGCTACGAATACATCAAAAAGCTATTCAAACGCCTTCGCTGCTATTCCACCACAGGGGATCTATGGTTTAGGTAACACCATGGCAGAGAAGCTAGACACAAGGAAGCCTCGTACAAAAATACCTCACTGAGCAAAAAGTAAATGCTTTCTTTGTTAAAGATGGTACAAAATCTAATTTCTTAAATCTTTTTTCCATTTAATTTCTTTAAAAATCCACAGTGGGAGATAAGATATCACTGCGAAATATAAATTTTGACGTCGTGTGCACTTTATGTCGCTTGATAGGTTGTCTTCCGCTGATATAGCTGGAGGTTCCGGTCATTTACAGTCGAGTTAACATCGATTTGACGAACAAGCGGCAGAGATGACAAGCTTGTATAACTGTACAATGCAGAACTGTTCTGTGACGTATTGATAATCTGTGTGTATCAATTTCGGGGGTATAGACTTACTTCAGAGTCATGCATTTTAATGCTGAAAGACATACATTGAAATAGAATTTCAGCTGTTTTGTAAAACTGGATTGACGCCAAATGCATGGATCTAAAAAAATACAACAAGTAAAGTATGTAAAGTTTTAGTTGTGACATGCTGAAGTGACAGAAACGGGAATCTCGAAAAAATTCCGCGCCCATTGGTGCTTACATTCTTCTCCAGTAGCACGAGCTTTGGCAAAGATGGATCACGTCTTCGGCACGTCTTTCATGATATCATAAAAGTTATAAAAATGTAAAATGACGTCGTACAAGAATATTGAAATATAACAAGCATTTATGTAAGTCACAAATTGGCAAAGAAGTTAGGCTTAAGCAGGATTCGAACCAGCTTCCTCAGGATATAGAATTCCCGAAGTCTACCTCCTATAAGCAACACGGCCTGACAGTTGGGGTCCGTGCTTCATTGCAAATTCCTTTGCTGAGGCTCCTGCAGTCAGAAACCATACCATAACCAGATAACGCTTACCAGACACAACCTCGCCCAAGATTAGTTGCATCCAAACTGCAAAACAAAAGGATCCGTGAAATTATTGCATTTTAGTTGATAAAATAATAGTGATTTCTTCTGAAACCTCCATACTGGCACCTTCCGAGTTGTATCGAATGAGAACTGGACTAAAAAATTGTCTAGTGGGTTTAATGGCATGGCTTCCCGATGCTCGAGTAACGAAATTGATTAGTAAGTAGAAGTGGTAGTGCACAAGGAGTCTTAGCATCAGGCTAAGCCATTGGTTTTAAAAAGGCATCAGTTATAATTTTGCTCTGCGCAATGTCTAGGAATATGAATCTTAGCATTTTTTGTTCAGATGGTGTTGGATTTTTAATGCTGTTGACTTCAAAACCCCACGTAATCCTCTGTAAAAAAAGCACTATATTTGAGATATTATCAAAATAGTTCATTATCACACGATTATAAACTATTCCGGTAAATTATCTGAGAATATGGTGATCGGTGATGTACTCGATGATCTTCTTATTCACGTTCGAAGAAAGAAGAAATGCCTACGTGTTGTAATCAACTACACGCAGATTTTTATTTTTTTTAACAAAAATCAATAAAAAAAATGAAAAAATGTAAAATAGGAACTCCACAATTTGTTCTGTACATTTTACCTAAGAAGTGAATTGTACAAAAATTTATGTTAACAATATTTTGCATGACATTTTTGTAGATTTTTACCTGACATGTAAATTTAATAAATATTACTTAAATCATTATGTTATTTAACATAATGATTTACATAATATCTCTAAAATTTACATGTTCGGCAAAATCTACACAAATTTTATGCAAATATAGTTTACATAAATTTGTGTAAAATTCACTTCTTAGGTAAAATTTACACAACAAATTTGGCGTTCCCATTTTAAACTTTTGACTTAATTTTTGTAAAAAAAACATTTTCTGTGTGTATAAAGTTTCTTCTCGTGTTGTCACGGTGACGAAATTAGTTGATTCAAAATGACTTATTCAGCAGGAATTACTTTTATCATGCGATTTTCTGTTATCATACTTAACATGACTTGCGTACAGCAGTACATTTCATTGAAGAAGAAGCATTCTAACCATTTTATCGTCCAACTTAAAACTTACACTACCTCCTAAATTGGGTATTGACGTGTGCGCATTTAATTGGCATCTATAGGTGGTCCCAGGGGGCACTCCCATCCCATTTTAGTCCTATTAAATCTGGCTAAATCTTGCTTTCGTCCCCGCAAAAATCGGTTCTACCGTGACGCCATAGGGATTTGAAGAAACAAATCTCGCAAACGAAACCAAACCCCCAAAAAGCAAAGTCATTCAGGTATCTTTTCGTGGGGAAGAACGGGATATGGTGTCGAGGGTGAATTGAATTATCCGTCATCGGGGAAGTCAGGCGATGCTTGTAGGTGGCGTATGGCACACGTCGGGAAGGAATCTTATCTTACGGGAGGTCATTGAAGAACGCAGCTGTCAACTACTATGTAACTATTTATATCTGTTGTGCTTTATAATTAAGAGTTAGTAGGTCCCATCTCGTCGTGCACGTGTCTTAGAGAAATACTAAAGCTAATTGTATATATACATGATTATATGTGGTGTGTATGTGTATGTGTGTGTGTGTGTGTGTGTGTGTGTGTGTGTGTGTGTGTGTGTGTGTCTGTGTGTGTGTGTGTGTGTGTGTGTGTGTGTGTATGTGTGGGTGTGTGTGTGTGTATGTGTGTGAGAGAGTGTGTGTGTGTCTGTATGTATGTCTGTGTGTGTCTGTGGGTGTTTGTGTTTGTGTGTGAGTGTGTGCGTGCGTGTGTGTGCAACGTATGAAATTATATACAGACATGTATATGTATAATTATGTATATAGGTACGTATACTCGTATATTTTTTCTAGAATACTGAACAGATATACTATGACTTCTATGGCAACAACGAGGCATTAGTATGACAGGCGAAAAAAATGCATTACAATAAATGGCGTTAGTCTCATTATTGTTGAGAAGATGACAATATTAAAATAAATGGAGACGTCTCCAGTGTCGGTATGCTATATATATTCTGTTTACTCTATACATTAACCTGTTTGTATCAAGGACAAAGATGATTATGCAAATGTTTGCGACAGACGTGCAACCGAATACACTTTTAGGTAAATATGAATAGCATTCAATACGAATTAAAAGATTACAGTCTAGCGGGGAGATGAATTTCAAAATCGTCAAAACGTATACACGAACAACTTAACTACAGTCATGACAACATATATGCATTCCTTCATAAAGATGTTTTTTTGTAATTCCTTCATCATTAAGGTCCATTGAGAGCGGCGATATATCGCTTCGTTCATGAATGATGACCCTGATAACAACTGACCAAAACCGACTGGCGGGATTATTGCTGTCCGGCAGAAGCACTTCCAATGTCCATTTTTTTTTTCAGATTACGCTGAACGCAAAGTAATTCTAGCTCCCAAAGAAAACATCTTAAATCGCGACTTGAGCTCCTCCGTCTCACATCTGAATGAACGAATCTTAGTAAAACGCTTGTAGTAAATGAACAAAATCAATGATATGTGTTTGTACAAATACAAATGTTAGTGGTTAACTTGCCAAAAAACGGCCTGTTCTCTAATTGAAAGCGACACTAATAGTTTTTTTTAATAGATCTGCTCCATTTTTCGTTGATATTTCATTAGTACGGTATTGTCACGCTAGACATAAAACCTGTCAAAAATTGTTTAAACTGTTGTATTGGTGTTTTTTTGTTTGTTTGGGTTTTTTCTGGGGGAGGGGGCAATGATCACCAAGGGCACATCATTATTTATGATACATTTGAAAATTTCAGCCTTTATTTGTCATGTAAAAACTAGATGTCTTTCATAGCGTGCAATTTTCAATACATTAAAAGATAATTGTACTTTTTAGCCTGTCTTATAATACAGTGTAAGCAAAATTAACATTTACGATACCAAAACTATATACTGTCTCTAAAATAGAAGAGTATATTTTTGAAGACTAAGAATGAAACACTGCTTTTATACTCAGAGCGTAGGGCAATGCTCCTTTAAACAAGGAAAACGCAGAGAAATACACACTTCATTGGGTAATTATACGGCTACTCGTAAATCGTACCTTAAAAGATGAAAGTTGACGCTTTTCCAGCAGCTGATAGTTATCACAATCTGTTCTGAATATAGGTTTCTGAAATTGCATTCGTCCACTAATGCATTAGTAATGCAATAATGAAAATGAGAAATTTGATTTATTAAACAGCACAACTTTATGTGTTTTTCTTACGCCAGTGAAAGTGTACGGAAACAAGGGAAGGAAACTGTCTAAAGAAACATTTTCTCCCTTGTGGAATTTGATCAAAAGAAATCTGTAATAAATTGAATTACTGATTTCTTGCATAGGTCTACGAGGTTTGATTTCATAGAACAACGTACATTCATACGAATGGCTTTCTTTTCATTTCTTTCCGAGTAAAAAGAAGAAACAAAATCTCTGAAAGAAACAAATTTATTCCATAGCTCATTTTATCGGAGGTGGTAACTTAAATTCAGACTATGAATGCATAATAATTGTAATTCTATACCTATGAATTTACCATCTGTGTGTGTGGGGGGGGGGAGGGGATGCAATGCAATATATTTCGAAACGTGTAAAGAGGTAGTTACAGTTTCATTCTCATATATTCCAAAGTCTGAAAGTAAATTAACGCTTTTCAAATCTTACAACTTTCTTGCGATTAATATTGTGAATACCGATTTCCATGCGAACGCTACTGACTCTTTTGAAAGTAATATTTTCATTGTGTGACCACAAAATAGGTCTTAATTACGCCGAAATTACCTCTTCTCAATCAGATTGTTCCCTCAGTTGATGCAATCTCAGACATTTGATATCAAAGAGTATTTATATAACTTACATCACTGACTTGTATTTTTCATCCTGGGTAGATTATGTGTTTCCGGTCCACTGATATTTCGATACCCAACAAATTACATGTATCTGTCTTTCCGTCATTGGTTTGCCGTGTCGAATGGAGGATTTATGTTTTGCATGGGAATAGAGATTTGTAATGTTAACCATCTCTATGTAATCCTTACAGGTTTTCCTTTCGCCTGCATCTGCATTCCCAAAAAAATGTCATACACGCACATATTACAAGCAAGCATCTGTCTTTCGTGGATGTTTGCTCTATTCCTCTTCACCTAATTCCCCCCCCCCCTTTAATCTACTACGATCTCTTCAACGTCCATGATGAAGTTCACACTGTAGTTTAATTTCAACGACAAAGCGACCGAGAAAGTTGTGCTGCTTGCTGATTATGCTCACTTCATTTGCATCCGGTTGGCGTTTTGGAGTTATTCAAACAATTTCCCCCTTGAAAGTATAACTGAATAGAATGGTTTCGTTACATGTGACGTGGTTTGTGATGATGTGTTCTAAATTTCATCAATGATAGTGCAAAAATTAGATTTTAATTTCCCCGCTGACTGATCAGAAATTTTTGCCACACCAGTTACAAACCAAAATGGTGTCAACTAACCTGCCCGTGAGACTATTGCATGTGAAATACAACACAAATCATTCAAACTGCTTCCATAGTTAATAATTTTATCTTTTCGAGATTTTGTTTTCCTTTCTATTAGAGATAGGTATGGGAAGATTCTTGGAAACACAGGCCACCGTTTGTATTCCCTTTCTTTTTAACTTAGTTTTCATACTGTTTCATACACGTTGTTCTATTTTTGCTTGCCAGCTATTCAGCGAAGAACAACTTGATTAATTTCAAATTAAGTAATAAGTAATTTTGGAGTTTTGTGGTCACTGTATCTGTGTACCTTCTAGCAAAATAATTATTTCCGAAGAAAATTGCTTCCACTGTTCCAAACTAATGCATATATTCAAGCAATGCTATATCGTCAATAAACAGATTTATTCATCATTATAAAAGATCGTGCTACACATTAGTGTACTGAAATAACTAATAAAGGAAATTACAATGCCTTTAGTCTATTTCGATTGTTAAATATGTGTTGGTAAGTCAACTTTCTGTTCTTTTTAAGGTTTGTAGCTCATATCTGTACTTTACTGAATAACCTAAACTCAATTTGTCAAGTCTCAAGCTTTATGGCATGTGGTGTCCAGGTATTTACAACAATATACTGAACATGTTGTCACTTCACAAAATAACTATCAGACTACGTTCAATGTCATAGGCTATCGCCAGAGCTGCAGTTCTGTCCTAGTGTAATGGGGAAACATAACGTTTTGTGTGTGATAATCTGGATAAAAGGTGATTAATAAGTAAGAGAAGGATTCTTCAGCAAGTCATTACTTGAGATCAAAATATTACGGGATCAAATCTTGATGTTCAAGATTTTCGATGTAAAATCTTCCCGGCGAAAACGTTAGACAATTAAGCGCTCTTAAAATTGTTGCGCCCCTCATATTGTTTTGTATGATTTGATAAATTGCAAGTCAATTATAATGGCATTTCAATACTATTTTTATCTCTCTCCGTACTGTAACAATGATGACAATGGGTTATTGCATGATTAAATGGCTTATGGGTGTTTTTATTCCAATAGCATTTCAAACATTTTGTTCGAAATTTTCCAGTCTTCCAGAAAAATCTCCCAACCGTTGCAGAAAGTTCCATGTTCAAATGATTATCGATGTTGCAGTTTACATGCTTGCACTTTTCATCCATATGATCCCTTTCAAACAGACGTGATGTGCTTGGCATGTCTGTAACCCACGGGGAAATGTACAGAGTTGGGGAGGAATTACATTGATTTATCTGGTATAACCCATTTTCGTTTCACCCCAAGGTACAATTCGTGGTCGGTAAGCTTTATCCATTACGAGGTTAAGTACTTCAATAAGTTTGATTTAGAGTAATAATATGAAGATTCGTCAGCGCAAAGACGTCAAATCATGTACAAGTATTGTACTCCTCCATTTTTTTTTTGCTTATACGTTTCATTTTGTTGCTTTTGATGTTTTGGTTAATTTGTTTCATTTATTTACGCATTCTTCAAACTGGTGTAGCCTGTTCAGTTCACTGTATGACAGTTTTCACGGGAACTCTATAAAACGAATAAAAATGACAAATACAATATATCAAATATAAAAGATTAATAAATACGAACATTACAAACAACATATTAATCAAAAGACCCCGGTGGTGGAACAAATTGAAAGATACACAAGTTATTACAGTATTATTACAATATTATAAAAGCGTAATATGAAATAAAAACAATGTACCCTAATCTTAATTTTGTATATATTTTCGCAATTGAAATTTGTCGGCGCTAATTAATTTACAAGTACTAATAATTATTACTAATTTGTAACTCTAATGATGTCTGTTTAAAATGGGACATTTTTGTCGCATTGCAAAATGAATGTAGAACATCGTATGCGATATAATGACCCTTGAGTAATTTAGTAGTTCAGTGATTGAAACAATTTCCCGCTTGAATACCTATTTCGCAACCGTGTTATTTTACTTCAAAGCGATAATCAATACAAATGTTTTGTATGAGATAATTGTGTGATTTATCACGTCGGGTTAGACAAAGGAAACACTTGCCCGAGTCAACCAATCAAATAAATCAATGAGACACGGGTGCAAAAGTGATAGACAGGAATCTTCTAAATGGGTAAAAAAAATGTCACAAATTCACCTTTGAGTCACAAAAGCACAGGTGACATAAATCGTAAAACATAACACGAACACACACAGAAAAGAAAACAAGCGATCCGACCAATCAAAATAAGAACATAAACCAAAATGCAGGAAGACGTGATAAGATGCGTGTAACAACGTCCGTACCCGGTAAGTTATTTATGGATATATTTGCAAAGAAGACTCTCAATAAAACTACCAGGTATGACATTTCTACCAGTCAAGTTATCAGTTGCTTCAAACAAAAAATCAGAACAGATTCGCCCACATTTCCCAGGCGAATGATTCTGCATTTCGGAAACACGCGTTTATGGATATAAATAGCTTAAATGTAACAAACGAAATTTAGATAAGAAAATACCGGCATTCGTTCCACATTTCCAGGTGGAACACGCATTGTAATCAAAGGTTAATGGGTTGAAGTACAGAGAGAAAGGGAACTTGGTTGAAATGTCACTCCAGCCTCCTGGATGTTTGATTTCCATGTCCTAAATTGTTGCTTGATAATACTACTTTAAAGCTGACCTATCATAACCTGATAACATGTTCAGATTATTAGATAGTGAGGAAACGGGGGTATTGTTTTTCATATAGTCAATAACAAATTCATATCCGACTTGAAGAAGGGTCTTTGTGCTCCATAAGACGTGTCGTGTATTTGGTGTGCACTTCCGTATGCTGAGTCAGTATTGCATCATTTTAATTCATATCCTCTTTACTTACTTTTTGTTACGATGAGATTTCACGTTCTTGTTTTCTATAAAGTCTTTAATGTATCATTTGTGGGGGTGTTATATTTTGTTTATCAATAACCAAATCCGGCGAGACGAACACAGCCAAATGCCGGCCATTGGTGGACCATCCATGAACAATACTAGTGTTCAATAGACCGGACAACAAACAGCTCGATTAGACATTATATAACCCCATTATTGAATATCTTAATTCTAAAAGGCGCTTCATCCATTTCAATAACTTTGGAGGAAAGGGCATTTCTTTTCCCGTGTGTGTACATATGTTGTACTTGCTTGTGTAATTTGGCCTCAAACTATATACTAAAGCTAGATAGTACAGTATGTAGTAAGTGTTAATGTTAGTAATTCAGGTTTGGCGGAAAGTGGATTTAGAGCTCTAGGAACTAGTGCTTCATATTCAATCGAATAAGCTAACATTTATAAGCCTGGGATAAAATTACACAATTAATTCCACATTGATCTCTGGATATGAGTGTCAAATATATTGCTATCGGAACACTGAACTTCATTGCTTGGAGTGCACAGTTGCATTGCTGTCGCTGTATTTTTTTAGGAGCAAATGATTTATTTAAAAAGATTTTGAAAACAATGATTCATGTAGTATATTCTCACCCATACAATGAATTCTTGTTTAAAACAAAAACTATCGAAATCATGCGATGATAACATATAAAGTCAGCGCCTAATTATATTCGACCTTTTAAGGTCAATCTATGTTAACACGTACTGTGCTGCTGCTGTTGAATCTTTGAGACAAATCGCTGGACATCCAATTTCGTGATTTTTCATCTCTGTTTCGAGTTGACTGGATTCGCATCTCTACTTTACTTGTGCATGATTCTTATCGTAATCCAATTCTGGTGCGGAGCTAAGGTTAGAAGCCTCGGCATCCATTGTGTCTTATATTCATCTAAGAGCAGTTCTTTACATGGGCATTCCCAAATGTATCAATTCGGAGTGGAGCGGGACTACTTTGGGATAATACGTTCAAGCAACCTTGACAAAGACGTGTAACAGACGCTCTCCTCTCATTACTGCAACGAAGTGTACTACGCACTAATGTTTGCATGAACATTGTAAATTTTCGCAGCAGATATTTGCTCTAAGTTTCAGAGACGTATGGGTTCACCATGATTTACTGTACATTAAAAATGGCCATGACATTATCAACGTGATTGTGAACCGAGCATAGAATCACTACAATGCAGAACTAAAAGAACAACAAAATACCTGGACTATGACTAACTTTTATCTTTAGTTCAAACAAGAAATTTAGTACTGATTGGTGACTTTTGATGGAACTCGACTTAATTATGACCTTTCTCAGAAGCAAATGTAAGAATTTTTTTCTAATCATCTGCGTATATTGCAAGGGTATATCTCTGTGTGTTGGATAATTGAAGACTATGAATATTGATTAACTAATGACATATAAAACGTAAGGCATGTATGAAAATTGTATTCCTTTTAAACATACCAATTGCTTTATTTTGCCATTGTTGGATATTACACAACCTTATTTGAAAGGATAAATAAATGATCTTACCGTACTAAGAAATTGATTCTTCTTGTCCTATCACGATTACTACTTTTTATATATAATGTATGTAATTTATATATACCACATTTCATATCTTTGTGTAGAGTATGCGTATTATTTCCTCATGAGGCAAAATGTACTCTATCGACCAAGGCTTATCGGTTTAACGTGTGAGTTGATAAACATAAAGCGTTTACCTTGACTATGAACGAATTGTGACTTCGCAATTATATCAGTAGAATTCACATGATGCACAATATGTATTTTATTCCTCTCATACCGATGTAGTTGGCTGTTCAAACTAAAATACATAAAGATATCTACAAAAATACTGCATATGATATAAAGAGGTAATTTAGCATAAATGCCGGATGATTTCTGCAAAACGTTTGTATTTTTATTTATTACGTAGAAATTGACATTTTAA
>JZLH01S0091763.1:26683-39228 GCA_001188425.1 Eucidaris tribuloides | reverse complement strand
AGTTTTTTGTCTTCAGTTATCTTTTAACGGTTTGTTAACTGCATTTTAAAAGCAGATTTTTCAAACTATTTAAATACATTTAAGTTTGCCACCGTGCTTTGTAAGAATAAATTTTATTCAAAATTACAAATTATATGGTAAATATTAATTGTTGGATTAATGAGGCTTAATGACTTACTTGTTATGCTGTTCACGTGACTTAAAATATTAAAAAAAAACTTGCATCTTATTAATATTCATTTTAATTCATTTAGTAACAATAAACATGTAAATTTTCATGAAATCCCTCAGTTATTCCTTTTAATATCACACGAATTCGTATATTTTGTAGATCTGTAAACGAAAATAATTAAATGATCCAGTTTCATATTTTCTGGTACTTCATGTTGAAGTGGTTAACTATATTTAAAATATTGAGTGGTGTAAAACCAGAGGACAAATATATTTGAAAAGTGAATGACTTCTTTCTAAAAAAAAACAAAACAAGCCCCCCCCCCTCCTTCTAATGAAATCTTCGATTGCTAATCAAAAAGACGTTAACCATGAAGGGAATATAAACCCATTACTTATCAATTCAGGTTTTATTGTTACTTTTGTTTTTACAGAATATTAATTTTCTTTATTTATATTGTTCGAATATCTATACTAAATGATACAGAGGTATCAAGTAATAATATCATCATTTATCCACTGGTTGATTGAAAAGTTTGTCATATTTTTTCGGCTTCAATCTGTAGAAGCCCTTCGTCTGTGAGTATCCAATATTCTCGGTTTCTATTCAAACCCATCGTACCAAAGCAGTTAAGCAAGGAAGGCCTTTGTCTATATCGTTCAAGTGGATAAAAAATATAAGCATGTGCCTGACTTATAATGAATAATAAGACAAATTAAGAGTTAATTAATTTCATGTTTATTATTTTATCCCCTTTTTCAGAAGAGAGTACAGCAGACGACCTAGCTCGCCATCACACACAGCCATCATGAAATCAGGATCAGTATTGCTTGTCACCTTCGCCACGGCATGCCTAGTCTTACTGTTACAAAGCACACAAACACACGCGAGGGCGTTCGACATGGGGGTATTAGACGACAGGATGGGCGGTGACAACACGTACGAGAAGCGAGATGCCTCTTTGAGAAACACTCTTAAATCATTACTTATGGTGAGTACGTAACGTGCATGCAGGATATACGCATGCAGAGACCACCATTAAATTGGTAGGAACTGTAAGTCCCTGTTCGTAAGTCCGATTTAATTTTAAGCCTGCGCTGCGTTGAATCAGGATTCCAGAAAGTAAATGTAGTAGAATACAGACAATTATTTTTTATCACTGCATGTGTTTAATCACTCACTAGGTCAACTGAAATAGTCATAAGGGGAATCACTGCTCATGAGCAGCACCGGATTGCGATTGGTCGTGTTGATATAACAGGAGTTTTAGATCTGAGGTTAGGAAAACTTTGGTATTATTAAAATCAAATATGCTTTGTCTACAGTCATATAAGAGTTCTCTTATATAAAACTCGATAATACGAGCCTTCGTGCTTAGACATGGAAAGGATTGGTCAATTCACAGAAAGGAGACCGTTCTCATCTGTCATCAACATTCAAGCCAATAATACACTTTGAGTATCTATGACATTTTAAAGAGAATACACAGTACTGGTTGAGTACTTGCAGAACAACATCATTAATATCAGCTACTTTCTAACCTTATGTGAACAGATGGTATTCTGAAAATGTCACTATAGTACAGGAGAGAGTAGTTAAAAATAACAGAACACTTCTTTTTGACAAATCTGCTACACAAATCCCCACTGTTGACAAAGTATTAACACAGAAATCAATATGTGGGACTATGTTAATTGTTGACATATACACTATAGCAATAGAATGGGCACATCATCAGGAAAACTTTACCTGTTCGAACTGCCAGTCCCTCATCTTTTTATTGCATATGGAGTGAATTAGTCCCACATTGTAATGCAAATGTGATATACTCTCACCTGGAAACCAATGAAATGTGAAATTTTGATGAAAAGATTTTCCATCATCAACCAGTACTGTGTATTCTCTGTAAACACCTTAGCTTCTACGTCTAATCATAACTGTATCTCATCCTTCGCTTTTTAACATACATATACATCATCCGCTCTCAAGCTCACTGTTTCGAAGATAAAATTGTGGTATCATGCATACGTTGTGACAATTGTGACTATTAAAAGCTCCGAGGTACCTAATTAAATTCATTTACACATATCAAAGCCATTCGGTATTTCTCCCTCAGTAACCGCTGGAACAGCGTGAAGGTTAAATAGTATATACACACGTGTGGCCAGTGGGCTGGCAAATATCAAGGTGGGGGTTAAGGGGAAATCACCCACATTTTCCCCATATATACCAATAGAAGTGTGTTCACCCCCATTGGTCCGTCACGCTGCTATGCCTCATCGTTGTTGCGTCTCACGCTGCGTCCCTGCGTGTATTGACGTACAAGAGCCACACGGCATGGGATTTCATTAGAATCAATTAAATCACAGATCGCACTTGTAGTACTCACGAGCTAGGCCGCGGCTACCTTACATGTATGCTGGATTTCATGAACGTGATTTTCAAGAAATATTTTTAATATACCCAGCTATTACTGTCATATTTTTTTGTCGAGAATATTTTTGGACTTAATGACCTGTATATCAATTCATTCGTAAGATATCTCTGCGTAATTAAAGTGGTAATTAAAGTGGTGATTAAATTGGCTCGCTAAGGTATCACGACTTCATTGTGTTCTGTTCTTGCCGCTGTATATGATAACAAGTTGTGTAACATCATGAATATTTGCAGTTATTTTAACATGCACACATAAAAAGTTTCTATTATCTAGAAATCTTTTACCTCACATCGCCATAAGATACATGTAATAAGAACCTTAAATCAGTCTCTTTACGTCATCGTTGTATTCTATTGGAAGTATTAGCTGCAGCGGTCAGCTACAAACATAGTAGCGTCGATAGAAGGAATACTAGTAGTGGTGGTGGTGGTGGTGGTGATGATGGTGGAGGTGGTGGTATTAGTAGTAGTAACAGTAGTCGTAGTCGTAGTAGTCGTAGTAGTCGTAGTAGTAGTAGTAGTAGTAGTAGTCGTAGTAGTAGTAGTAGTCGTAGTCGTAGTCGCAGTAGTCGTAGTAGTCGTCGTCGTCGTAGTAGTAGTAGTAGTAGTAGTAGTAGTAGTCGTAGTCGTAGTAGTAGTAGTCGTAGAAGTAGTAGTAGTAGTAGTAGCAGTAGAAGAAGTAGTAGTAGTAGTAGTGGCACTGAAACCTATTTATATAGACCGCACAAGAGAGACAGGAAAAACTGCCAGTAATAAATAATAATATGCAACGCCTAATACAACAGCTTTTGGTTTGTATGAGCAGGTGGTCTTTAAGTACATTTCTTGGAATGCACATTTCAGTGAGAAGCACTAAAATCACTTTATAGAAAGGTGATGATTCTATACAGGTGGTCGCTAAAGTACGTTTGATTGTTTAGTAGTAGTAGTAGTAGTAGTAGTAGTAGTAGTAGTAGTAGTAGTAGTAGTAGTAGTAGAAGTTATGTTAGTTGAAGTAGCCGTATTATTGGTGCAATTAGTATAGTAGTATTAGTATCAATAGCAGCAGTAGTAGAAGTAGTAAAGAAGAAGTAGTAGTAGTAAAAGTTTTATTAGAAGTACCAGTATTAGTGGTACAATTAGGAGTATAGTAGTAGTGGTGGTAGTAGTAGTAGTAGTAGTAGTAGTAGTAGTAGTAGTAGGAGTAGTAGTAGTAGTAGTAGTAGGAGTAGTAGTAGTAGTAGTAGGAGTAGTAGTAGTAGTAGTAGTAGAAGTTATAAGAGTAGCAGTATTAGTGGTACAATTAGCAGTATAGTAGTAGTAGTAGTAGCAGTAGTAGTAGTAGTAGTAGTAGTAGTAGTAGTAGTAGTAGTAGTAGTAGTTTTTGTTGTGCATTCAATATGCTTTTTGTGTTGTCTTCGCATTGGTAGGCCCCTACCTTTATTCATATTTTAGTATTGCTTGCAGTAGTAATGGAATGTGTTATTCATGCTTTGTTCGCATTAGTGCTTTTAAAGAAGCTAAGTTTCCTTTGAAGTTAACGTTACTATGGGTAACGTGTTATAATCACTCGTCAAAAATAGCCACGATATCCCTTTGCTTGAATTGTTCCATCATTTGCGGTATTTTGTGCTGTCATCTTAGCTTATTCGCGACCTTGAAAATCCATTCATCTGATTGCTGATGGTAAATGTCAAAACTCTATTAATAATTGTATATCTTAGGTAAACTAAATAGTTATTACAGCATTTATTTCCAATCTCACGTAAATCGAAACTTAATGAAATAAATGTCAAAGAAGCTTATAGAAGAAGTATCATTTATAAAGATTTGCGTGGTCACATTTATTCGCGTTAAGGAGACAATAATTACATAACGCATATTTACGCATGCGCAATGTGCTTTAAAGAGTGACGTCATCTAAAAACAACTAATGACGTTGCAGCTTCTCTCATACCATGAGGTTGCAATTAGTTACAATCAGTAAATTAGTCGTTTCATTCGTCTCATTAATCGTCTCCTGAATTTATCAAAGGAAATGATTTCGTTGGGTTTTTCCCTTTGGTTATTGTAAAGAGGGGAAAAGAATATTGTATTTGTTAGAAGAAGGGTGATTGCTTTAAAAAAAAAGGGAGAACGATATTTTTTTCAATCGTCTACAAGTATTGTTTTGTAACACTGAAAGTGTTTTAGAGTATCATCATGGTTACAAAAGTTTATGTAAGTTCTCTATTGCGATATTGGTATGGGGGTTCATTTGAGTTCTCTAAGACATCATTTTAATTACGAGAGTTCTTGTGAGTTTCCTATGACGCAGAAAATGATTTACGCTTGACAACATGTTTCACGCAATAATTCCTACAAATGCATAGTGATTTTTTTATTTATAGGAAAACATAATACAAGTAGCATAGATACAATAATACAAACTTATTTTGGGTAATTAAAGGTAAATGACATAATTGGGGGTAGTCCTTAACTGGGAGTAAAGACTATTCTAGAATCAAATAAACTCTGCAGGAATTATACTGTGAATATTGTGTTGTCAAAAGTTGACTCATTTTGAAAAAATTTCCATCAGTATGTCTTGTATCAGACAAATTTGTAGTGTAGCCTTCTATGGGGATTAAATCTATCGTGCCCCGATAAAATTAAATTGCTGGCCTGTTCATGCTTGATTCTCCTTAAGTAAACAAACTTGGGACAAATCCTTCCAGCCAGGAGATCCACTCCAGCTGATGTACATTTGGTTTATCTTTCAACCAGTTTGGTTCTAAAGTCATTTCATATTTCTCCCAATCATGTCACTGATCTTTAAGTAAATTTAAAAACTATTCCTTTACGTCTAAACCCAGCCGCAGGATTACACAACGCAGTAGTTTCTCCTGACCTCATTTTGGAAACAATCTAATCAAGGCATGTTGGGGAAGATGAAAGCATCTACTCGTTGAACATAGTTTAATGGTGGTGAAACACACTGAGAAAACTTTTTCCTTTTTCGACAGAAAAGCACTTTCTTGTTAATATTGCCAGCTCTGCAATCGGTAATTCAAGTCCGAGCATTAACACCCGCAACTGGCTTAGGAAAAAGAGGCAATAAAATACAAATTCCGAGTGCAAAAACGGGCAAATTAAACATGTTATTAGCATGCCCTTTTGAATCGTGTCTACGAATAGTGCTGTTTTGTCAAGGTTGGTATTTTCCTTCTGTTGTTGGCATGCACTCTGACCGTGTGGGTAAAAATGGCAGTAACCATGAATAAATATTTGTATTGTTTTCACGATTAATCGGAAAGGTTTGACCCTTCAAATTTAAGAAACATACTTTCGAAATGTAAAATCCTGCGCTTGGAATTAGGATGTATCACATGGCATCAAAGATAAAAAGTATGACGTATAATCTATGTCATGTATTCATTCATCAAGTAAGAAGATACACGACATCCAGACTTAGTGTCGAATACATCAGTAAACACTCGATAATGCTCATTTATAAGTGAAGAGATCGTATTACATTAAAACGCGTATTTATATCACGTTCAATTGAGTTACGATCTTACCGAGTTTACTTCATCTTCATTTTTTATCGCTTTGGCATATATCGTCGGTGATATGACAGCCTCCGCAACTTCATATTGTTGGGGTTCTGGGAAGGTCGCCAACGTAATGTCTGAAAGTGGAGAATAAACAATAACCTAATAAGCTTCCCCCCACTCCACACTTTGTCAGATAATTCTGCATGTCTCTGGTTTTGTTTTTGGTGGTGATTAGGGTCAGAATTGCGACAGGCGTCGCTTGATGGCCATATCGCTGGCATTCCCGTGCAAATCCGAACTCGATTCTAATGACAGCGGCTTAGGCGAGAAGGCTCGCGTGCGATAATCAAAACGAAGCTCGTAAACAGATATTTAGAACACTTCCGTAATTGTGTTCAAGAGTTAAGTCATTTCAAACCGTTAATTTACGAATCACATGAATGATGCAAGACAAATTTGCTCTCCACAAAAAATAGAATTTATAGAAGATTGCTTCTTTATCGTTTGATCAAATATCGAAATTCTGGCAGTTGAGAATTCAAGTGAGACAGTCAAACCAATACTGTTATTTAACTGCAAAACGAGATTTGCGTGGGTTGCTGGTGTCTGAGTGAATGCATCATGGGGTTTATAAGGTATGATTTTTTTCGCGAGGCCTAAAAATAACTCTATGAATATATCTTTATTTTACACAAAAATTTGTAAGACACAGACAAACATTGGTGAGCTCAATTAAAAAAAATGTCAAACTGTCATATCAGTTCTGAGCTAACATAGTTGTGCTCAATGGACAAATAAACCACCATTGCTAAGAATATAAAAGTTTGGAACATGTATGATGCCACTGCAAGATATGTATTGAATGAACAATTTTCTCCATTGGTGAGTTATAGAAATTAGCGGTCTAGATGCGTGACACATGAGTAAGTGTAGTGGGACGAAATGGCCATGGTGAATCCGGTCAATCGCTCAGTACTCTGTAGTAATGTCACTTTTTAAAAACATCTACATAAGTTTTAATATGCAATTTCACGGACATTGTCTCTAATATAGTAAACCTAAGGGCTTAGATTGGTGTGTTCGTTGGCATGTAAGGATGTCTTCAAATAGTCTAGTTTAAACTTAATGCAAAGAAGTTGTACGCGTTCTAAAAAGGTGATCCCACTGTGGATTAACGCGCATTTACACATATCACACACACAGACACACACAGACACACACAACCACACCCCACCACCTACACTCACAACACTACAGTAATCACACAGAGAGACACACCACGCAACCTCCATTCAACCACCGAACAAACATGACACAGCCAACACACACCACTACACACAGACAACACTCACACACACACATCGGTCACACACGACTACACACACACATTCACACAGCCACACACACAGGCACACACACACACAGCACACACACACAACACACGATCGGTATGCAGTATGCATGGAGGCATGACAGTGACAATCAAGATAAGGAAATTCTGCAGACTTGAGATTTGGGATAGAATGTTTTATCCACAGTACTTTGGACGGTTTATTTGCAAAACTAGTAATGATTGTATGACAAATAAATGACACAAAGAAGAGAAAACAGTGAAAGTTGATGTGGGCTATAAATCTTTTACATAGCGCTTTGCTATATCTCACCATTGTTTCATATCTTATGGGATAATCATTTTCATTAGGTAATAAACCAGTCATTTAACATGTTTAACAAAGTGCCCAACTATTAGCTGTATTTTCTTTTCCGAGTTCGCAGATCCACCGACGATCGTGCATGTCTGTGGTATTTAATTGACTTCTACAACCTATTAATATAGGCTGACGTAATCGCTCTGTCGGCCGATCGATTCAATATCATTGTAATCGATTCAGATACCCGCGACTGATCAGGGGTGGCTTCATGCTCCGTGCTTAATTTAAAGGGGAAGAATATCAACTTGAACCCCTCCATAGCAACAGCGAAACATTATTCATCGTACTTAAGCTATTTTAAAAGGACTTCAAATCTGCAGATCAGAAATTAATTACATTCTGAAAAATTAGCAAAAAAACGATAGAGCACAGCAAAGAATAGCAAGGTCATGTACGTGCACATTAGCTCTCAGTGGCGCTGTCCGATTGAGGGGTAAAGGAGAACTGCATCAAACTCGCTTAAAATAGACAAGTACTACTAGTAGAATTTTTGTTCCCTATTAGACGGCAAAAAATCAAATGAAGTCAAAATTTACTATAATTCCACTAAAGCTTCTGCTGTGTTTCTTAGGTCCTACGCTTGCAAAGGTTTTTCATATATAACCATGTTCTATTACATTACCAAAAGTGTGTTTGCGCAATGTCTGCAGTCTTAAGCATGCAAAAGTGATCACGCCGGCCTCTAACGAAGTCGTTACTTGTAAACGGAGATTGTTTCGATCGATTACAGGTGCAAACGTGGTGGAGTAATTACCTGAACATTGCGAAATAATGAAAGATACCTTTATGGGTCAATATGCATAATTGTAACACTGCTGTGTGCATTTTAGAATGAATTCATGAACAAAGGTTATTCGAGAGTCCATTATTTGATTATAATTTCTATTGCCGTGCAATTGAAGTTGTTTATTTTACAAAAACAACACAAATACATGCAATTGTGTGTTATAACGGATAAAATATTTTGCAAATAACAATAATCAATCTATTCATGAAATTGAGTCATTCATCATTATTTCTGAAAACGCTTTTTATACTTTATTATGGGAATGATGTTTGAATTTTCAATTGTCAAGCATGCCTGTGATCTGTCATGGACATTATCAGTCCACTCCTTTTTTATAGTGCAGATTATTGTTAACAAATGTTATACTGTTAGAGAACCTGACATCAAACTGCATAAAAATGTTGCAAGATATGTAAAGTTTAAAAAAATGTCAGGCAAATGGATTTTGAAACCGTAAATACAACAAATATTTATTGTGAATCGTTATATTAGAAAACAATAAATATGAAACAGCCACAAACAGTAGGTTCGTGCTTCATTTCTTCATCCTACATCTTATCGTAAGTAAACATATAGCTTCTGTAAATAACGCCACTTAATCTAATAAAAGCCTGACCATTTATTAATCATGCTGTGTGCGTTTTTGTATTGAGCCGTATACACCACTACGTAACATTTCTAGCACTGTAGCATTTTGAGTGTATGCTCAGTTTTCGTTAACCATTGTTTGAGCAATGGCTGAACACTTATTGATTACCTGGTCAAAATAAATGTTGACGTATCATTGACGTTATATACTCTACATTGACGTTTATTTTAAAACGTGGAGACGGTTGTTAAACATAATATAATGCCCGATTAAAGGCACGTTAACCTAAAATAAACTCATCATCAAAACACGGTATCTGTGTCAAAGCGAATCTTAATGCAAAATTTTTTCTTTATAAATCCTTAAGTGTGATCATATAAAGTCGCGCATGTAGCATTTTTGGTCAGGTGAGAACTTTCCCATTATTACCTTACCGCTTCCCACAAAGAAATTACTCCGAGATGACCGTCGACATCCACCCCCCGGTCCCGTGATAACTACCACACAGGGAATTACCCCGCAAGATAATTCCGACCCTGTAGCAATGGAAAAATTATTATTTCGAAATGATTTCGGGGGGTGGAGTGACCCGGTGTTTTGGGTTTTAGTCGAAAGATGTGGGCAATGGAGCGCCGAATATGTGGGTGAGTTGTAGGAGTCTCATAAGGGTTAATTGCCTAGGGATCATTTGCTCAGGCGTGCTGTCCTGAGGGGCAATCTGTAACTGTAAATGTCCTATGGGTAGTTATCTTGGCAGGAATTGTCGCGGAGGGTATTCCTAGGGCGATTGGTCCCTCCGGAAATAATATGCTGGCTGTAGTTGTTCGAGGGGTAAATCGTTCAATCGATGTAATTTCAGTGGATATTTAATCTAGCGTTATTGTCGGGGGTAGCCCTATGGTGACATACTCCAAGGGAAATAGTTATGGGTGGCGAGTTGTCTTGAGGTAAATGTCGTTGACGTGAAGCGGGGTATTGTCCCAGGTGAATAGTTTATAGGCGGGTTAATGTGTCGGGTAAGTCGCTGAGTTAACTTGCCGGGGAAGGTATGTGCCGGGTGTAGGTTCTCGCTAGGGAGTAGGTCTACAGTGTAATTGGTCGTTGGTGATAGTTGCCGGGTAGGTAGCGTCCTGGAGAGTAGTGTATTAGTGCCCATGGAACTCGTTGCTTCCGCAGAATCTGGTCTACGACTGTGCCTCTATCAATTCATTGATTCGTCTGTTAGTGTGTTGTTGAATTACATTAATTCTAGCTCAAGGTATACTTTCTAGGTTTCATGTTTTTACACTTTTAGTTTATATCTTATTCAATTTAAAAAAGAAGTGTGATTGTGATGTAAATTTAATAAAAATATTAATTTTTAAAAAAGGGGGAATAGAACATTAACATGTTTAAATGACGTGTTGTATATGACTTGACATTTACGATGCAGTACACGAAGGCTAATAAAATATAGAAACAGGAAGAAGAAAACAGTGCTCCTTAAACTGATAATTCTGTAGCTATGTAAAGGCGATGGATGTTACGTGTATGTTTTCTAAATTAAGTTCGTGTAGAGAAACAACTAGACAATAACTATGTTTTAGGTATAGCCGAATTGTGATAACAATGTGTGAAAACACACTACATACTGACAACAACAACATGCAAACAAAACCATTCCTCTTCCTGGATAGAAGAAAGCAAAACATACACTGATTCGAATGACTATTTCATCTAAAATAAAAACGTCACAGCCTTTCATAGAGGAAAAACCCTCTCAAGCGTGCATACTGCTGATTAAAGTGGTCCATGTGAAATGACTCACTGGCAGTTTAGAACGATGGCATGTACATTTCACGGGAAATCAACGGCTTTTTGCGACCTCAAGGTTGGCATTACATCAAAGTGGTGGTTGGATGGTAGTCATAGATCATTGAATGGTGGGGTGTTTTGAAGGCGATTCATAGTCACATCAATTGATCCAGCAGTACCGACTTCAAAGGGGATAACATAACACAGTCCAAAATATATGTTGTTCACAATACGTTATTCGGTCATAAACAACCGAAGGCGGCTTCCGAATACACCTGTTCCGTTATAACATTTACGAATCAGATGCCTGGGCATTGGATTGGGTGTTTTTGTCGCGGACAGTACTTTCCCACTTCTTAATTGAGATACTGATTCCTCTTGCTCATTTATTATTTTGTCCTTTATGTTTGTAGTACTTTCAACCTCTCTTATAGGCGCTGATTTAAAACTATAAAGCCACACCACTTTATACTCTTTTCAACCTTCACCAAGCATGTTTAGCTTTGGTCTAAATGCTGGTGAGCTTGTGATTATAATTTTTTCGTATGCAAACCATACTAAGACTAGAACGCAATACGCATATAACTAGAATTCTATTCATTTTGACATCATTTTATTTGCGTCAAAACAATAAAAGACCAAATACATAAAATAACTACGCACAAACAGCTTCGGCAATCGAGATCAGTGTATATCCGATGCCTGAACACACACTGAATGTTTGACCAGTGTTTTGGGGTGTCGTCTTGTCATATGTTAACTTGCTTTCAAATCGATTACAGGATAGTGTTGTATGTCTCGTCGTTAGATGCAGACCCCCCGCCCCCCCCTTTCAATAAAATGAAATGCAAAGGCCTTGGCTTGATATTGCATTTTGGTTTGTTTTGCGCTAGCAATCCTTATGCAAGCATTTCATAACCCTTATTTTCGCTATTATAGAGATAATTGGAAAGAATAATAGGTAACACATAAAATAATCACTGCACTCACCTCTTCCGTTATAAGTTGTACATCACTACTTTTTTAATTGGATCTTCAACTCCATCATTGTAATGAACGATTTGCAATGGCGAGTATCCATCTCTTTTTTTTTGCATAATTATTAAATAATGTAATAACAGCATTTGGGTTCTCATGATTTACACATTTCTATCATTCTTAACTGTAAATTGAAGGTATACGATTAACCAAACTTACAGTGTGGTCCCGGTCAAGATTTCCCCATCATTAATTCTTCTAGCCGTCAAAACGAATAATCAGGAAGTGGATTACTACTGACATCTAACCTTAAGCCCCGTAGAAGTGTAAAATGGAAATAGCTGACTTGATTTCAACCTGGTAAAAGAGGTACATACCATTTCCCCACAATTAGCGCATAAACCTGGTTTGTGCGTGATATAGTAAGATATAAGAGTTTTCTTCTTGGGCAATTATGCACACACATTCTTGTGTATCAAACGTAACATTTATGAATTTCCGCTTATTTTTAAAGGCGAATGTGACATATTTCTTTTTTTTTTTCTTCTAAATCGTGCCTCGA
>JZLH01S0091763.1:16428-26658 GCA_001188425.1 Eucidaris tribuloides | reverse complement strand
TCAAATTGGCTCGCTAAGGTATCACGACTTCATTGTGTTCGGTTCTTGCCGCTGTATATGATAACAAGTTGTGTAACATCATGAATATTTGCAGTTATTTTAACATGCACACATAAAACGTTTCTATTATCTAGAAATCTATTACCTCACATCGCCATAAGATGTTAACATACATGTAATAAGAACCTTAAATCAGTTTCTTTACGTCATCGTTGTATTCTATTGGAAGTATTAGCAGCAGCGGTCAGCTACAAACATAGTAGCGTCGATAGAAGGAATATTAGTAGTGGTGGTGGTGGTGGTGATGATGGTGGAGGTGGTGGTATTAGTAGTAGTAATAGTAGTAGTCGTCGTAGTAGTCGTAGTAGTAGTCGTAGTAGTAGTCGCAGTAGTAGTAGTAGTAGTCGTAGTAGTAGTCGTAGTAGTAGTAGTAGTCGTAGTAGTCGTAGTAGTAGTCGTAGTAGTCGTCGTCCGCGTAGTAGTAGTAGCAGTGGCGTATCTAGCGGGGGGCAAGGGGGGCACGTGCCCCGGGCGCCACTTTCAGGGGGGCGCAGAAAAGGCAATTAAAAGTTGGAAGAAAAACAAGGGAAAATAAAGAAAAAAGGAAGAAACGGGAAGAAAAATGTGGAGAAAAAAAAACCATAGAAATATTACTTTCACGAACATCCTTAAAAGCTACTGGCGAAAAAAGTTGGAAAGGGCGCAATTTTGACACTATTGCAAAGTATAGCAGCTACAGAAGGGGCGCGATTTCAGCGCTTGCCCCCTGTTTAAGATTTTAAAAGGGGCGCAGGTTTTGCACTTGCCCCGGGCGCTGCATCTCCTAGATACGCCACTGAGTAGTAGTAGTCGTAGTAGTAGTAGTAGTAGTAGTAGTAGCAGTAGTAGTAGTCGTAGTAGTAGTAGTATTAGTCGTAGTCGTCGTCGTCGTCGTCGTAGTAGTAGTAGTAGTAGTCGTAATAGTAGTAGTAGTAGTAGTAGTAGTAGCAGTAGAAGTAGTAGTAGTAGTAGTGGCACTGAAACCTATTTATACAGACCGCACAAGAGAGACAGGAAAAACTGCCAGTAATAAATAATAATATGCAACGCCTAATACAACAGTTTTTGGTTTGTATGAGCAGGTGGTCTTTAAGTACATTTCTTGGAATGCACATTTCAGTGAGAAGCACTATATCACTTTATAGAAAGGTGATGATTCTATACAGGTGGTCGCTAAAGTAGGTTTGATTGTTTAGTAGTAGTAGTAGTAGTAGTAGTAGTAGTAGTAGTAGAAGTTATGTTAGTTGAAGTAGCCGTATTATTGGTGCAATTAGTATAGTAGTATTAGTATCAATAGCAGCAGTAGTAGAAGTAGTAAAGAAGTAGTAGTAGTAAAAGTTTTATTAGTAGAAGTACCAGTATTAGTGGTACAATTAGGAGTGTAGTAGTAGTGGTGGTAGTAGTAGTAGTAGTAGTAGTAGTAGTAGTAGTAGTAGTAGTAGTTTTTGTTGTGCATTCAATATGCTTTTGTGTTGTCTTCGCATTGGTAGGCCCCTACCTTTATTCATATTTTAGTATTGCTTGCAGTAGTAATGGAATGTGTTGTTCGCATTAGTGCTTTAAAGAAGCTAAGTTTCCTTTGAAGTTAACGTTACTATGGGTAACGTGTTATAATCACTCGTCAAAAATAGCCACGATATCCCTTTGCTTGAATTGTTCCATCATTTGCGGTATTACGTGCTGTCATCTTAGCTTATTCGCGACCTTGAAAATCCATTCATCTGATTGCTGATGGTAAATGTCAAAACTCTATTAATAATTGTATATCTTAGGTAAACTAAATAGTTATTACAGCATTTATTTCCAATCTCACGTAAATCGAAACTTAATGAAGTAAATGTCAAAGAAGCTTATAGAAGAAGTATAATTTATAAAGGTTTGCGTGGTCACATTTATTCGCGTTAAGGAGACAATAATTACATAACGCATATTTACGCATGCGCAATGTGCTTTAAAGAGTGACGTCATCTAAAAACAACTAATGACGTTACAGCTTCTCTCATACCATGAGGTTGCAATTAGTTACAATCAGTAAATTAGTCGTCTCATTCGTCTCATTAATCGTCTCCTGAATTTATCAAAGGAAAGGATTTCGTTGGGTTTTCCCCTTTGGTTATTGTAAAGAGGGGAAAAGAATATTGTATTTGTTAGAAGAAGGGGTGATTGCTTTAAAAAAAAGAGAACGATATTTTTTTTCAATCGTCTACAAGTATTGTTTTGTAACACTGAAAGTGTTTTAGAGTATACTCATCATGGTCACAAAGGTTTATGTAAGTTCTCTATTGCGATATGGGTATGGTGGTTCATTTGAGTTCTCTAATACATAGTTATGATTACGAGAGTTCTTGTGAGTTTCCTATGATGCAGAAAATGACAACATGTTTCACGCAATAATTCCTACAAATGCATAGTGAGTTTTTTTTTTCATTTATAGGAAAACATAATACGAGTAGCATAGATTCAATGATACAAACTTATTTTGGGTAATTAAAGGTAAATGACATAATTGGGGGTAGTCCTCAACTGGGGGTAAAGACTATTCTATAATAAAATAAACTCTGCAGGGATTATACTGTGAATATTTTGTTGTCAAAAGTTGACTCATTTTAAAATAATGTCCATCAGTATGTCTTGTATCAGACAAATTTGTAGTGTAGCCTTCTATGGGGATTAAATCTATCGTGCCCCGATAAAATTAAATTGCTGGCCTGTTCATGCTTGATTCTCCTTAAGTAAACAAACTTGGGACAAATCCTTCCAGCCAGGAGATCCACTCTACCTGGTGTACATTTGGTTTATCTTTCAACCAGTTTGGTTCTAAAGTCATTTCCTATTTCTCCCAATCATGTCACTGATCTTTAAGTAAATTTAAAAACCATTCCTTTACGTCTAAACCCAGCCGCAGGATTACACAACGCAGTAGTTTTCTCCTTACTCATTTTGGAAACAATCTTAAATTCAAGGCATGTTTGGGGGAAATGAAAGCATCACTCGTTGAACAAGTTTATGGTGGTGAAACACCTGAGAAAACTTTTCCTTTTCGACCAGAAAAGCACTTTTGTTTAATATTGCCAGCTCTCAACGGGTAATTCAAGTCCAAGCATTAACACCCACGGCCTTACGAAAAGAGGCAAAAAACAAATTTCCGAGGAAAGGGCAAATAAACATGTTATTTACATTGCCCTTTTGAATCGTGTCCTACGAAACGTTTTGTCAAGGTTGTATTTTCTTCTGTTGTGCATGCACTTCTGACCGTGTGGGTAAAATGGCAGTAACCATGAATAAAATTTGTATTGTTTTCACGATTAATCGGAAAGGATTTGACCCTTCAAATTTAAGAACATACTTTCGAAATGTAAGATCTCTGCGCTTTGAATTTAGGTTGTATCACATGGCATCAAAGGTAAAAGATGACGTATAATCTATGTCATTATTCATCATCAAAGTAAAGAAGATACACTACATCAGACTTAGTGCATACATCAGTAAACACCCGATAAGTGCTCATTCTATAGTGAAGATGACGTCATCAATTAAAACGCGTATTTTTATCACGTCAATTGAGTACGATCTACCGAGTTTACTTCCATCTTCATTTTTTATCCTTTGGCATTATACGTCGGTATTACAGCTCGCAACTTCATATTTTGGGGTTCTGGGAAGTCGCCAACGTATGTCGGAAAGATAGGAGAATAAACAAAACCTAATAAGTTCCCCCACTCCACACTTTGTCAGATATTCTGCATGTCTCTGGTTTGTTTTTGGTGGTGATTAGGGTAGAATTACGACAGGCGTCGGCCTTGATGCCTATCGCTGCATTCCCTGCAAATCCGAACTCGATTCTAAATTGACAGCGCTGCCGAGAAGGTCCCGTGCGATAATCAGAACGAAGCTCGTAAACAGATATTAAGACTCCATAATTGTGTTCAAGAGTTCAAGTCATTCAAACCGAATTTCGAATCCACTGAATGATGCAAGACAAATTTGCTTCCACAAAAAAAGAATTTATAGAGATTGCTTCTTTATCGTTTTGATCAAATATCGATATTCTGCAGTTGATGAATCAAGTAGACAGTCAAACAATACTGTTATTAACTGCAAAACGAATTTGCGTGGTCTGTGGCTGTCAGAGCGAATGCATGCTATGGTTTTAAAGGTAGTGATTTTTTTTCCGAGCCTAAAAATAACTCTATGTAAGTATACTTGTATTTACACAAAATCTTAAAGACACAGACTAACATTGTGAGGCTTCAATTAAAAAAAATGTCAAACTGTCATATCAGTCTGAGCTACATAGTTGTGCTCAAATGGACAAATAAACACCCTAGAATATAAAAGTTTGGAACATTATGATGCCACTGGCAAGATATGTATGAATGAACAATTTCCACTTTGGTGGAGTATAAAATAGCCTAGATCTACACAGAGTAAGTGTATGGGACGAAATGGCCATGGTGAATCCGGTCAACCTCAGTACTTGTAGAATGTCCTTTTTGTAAAACACTAACTAATTTTAATATGCCCAAATATTCACGGACATTGTCTTCATAAGTGACCTAAGGGCTAGATTGGTGTTCTCGCTTGCATGGTAGGTATGTTCTGCAAAAGTCTAGTTTTATTAAACTTGAATGCAAGAAGGTTGTACCGTTCTAAAAGGTGATCCATGTTGGATTAACTGCGCATACAACATACACACACACCAGACACACACAGACACACACAACACCCCCACACGCACACAACTCACACACTACATAATCACACAGAGCAGACACCACACACAACCCATCCATTCACCCACCGACACAAAACAGACACACACAAACACACACACTACACACACACAGCACACACACACACACACACACACACACACACACACACACACAACAACACACACACACACACACACACGATCGGATATTGCATATGCCATGGAGGCAGACAGGTGCGACATCAAAGATAGGAAATTATCTACCAGACTTGAGATTTGGGGAAGAATGTTTTATCCACAGTACTTTGGACGTTTATTGCAAAACTAGTAATGATTGTATGACAAATAAATGACACAAAGAGAGAAAACAGTGAAAGTTGATGTGGCTATAATCTTTACATACGTTTTGCTATATTCTCCCATTGTTTCATATCTTATGGGGATAATCTTTCATTAGGTAATAAAACCAGCATTTAACATGTTTAACAAAGTGCCAACTATTAGCTGTATTTCTTTCCGAGTTCGCAGATCACCGAGATCTGCATGTCTGTGGATTTAATTGACTCACTATAATATAGCTGACGTAATCGGCTCTGTCGCCATCGATTCAATATCAATTGTATCGATTCAGATACCGCGACTATCAGGGGTGGCTTCAATGCTCCGTGCTTAATTTAAAGGGGAAGAATATCACTTGAAACCCTCCCATAGCACAGCGAAACATTATTCATGTCCTTAAGCTATTTATAAAGGACTTCAAATCTGAAGATCAGAAATTAATTACATTCTGAAAAATTAGCAAAAAAACGATAGAGCACAAAAGAATACAAGGTCATGTACGTGCACTTAGCTCTCAGTGGCGCTGTCCATTGAGGTAAAAGGAGACCTGCATAAACTCGCTAAAATAGACAAGTACTACTAGTAGAATTTTTGTCCCTATAGACCAAAAAATCAAATGGAAGTCTAAAATTTACTATAATTCCACTAAAGCTCTGCTGTGTTTCTAGCTCCTACGCTTTGCCAAAGGTTTTTCAATATATACCATGTTCTATTACATACCAGTGTGTTTGCGCAATGCTGCAGTCTAAGCATGCAAAAGTGACACCCGGCCTTTAACGAAAGTCGATTACTTGTAAACGGAGAATTGTTTCGATCGATTACATGGTCAAACGTGGGTGGAGTAATTACCTGAACATTGGCGAAATAATGAAAAGATACCTTTTGGGTCAATATCATAATTGTAACACTGTGTGTGCATTTTAGGAATAATTCATGAACAAAGGTTATTCGAGAGTCCATGTATTTGGATTATATTTCTATTGCCGTTGCAATGAAGTTGTTTATTTTTACAAAACAACACAAATACACTGGCATTGTGTTTTATACGGGAAAATATTTTTGCAATTAACAATAATAATTATTCATGAAATGAGTCATTCATCATATTTCTGAAACCTTTTTTATACTTATTATGAATGATGTTTGAATTGTCAATTGTCAAGCATGCCTTGATCTGTAAACATGACATTATCATCCTACTCCTTTTTTATAGTGCAGATTATTGTTAACAAATGTTATACTGTTTTAGAGAACCTGACATCAAACCAAAAATATGTTGCAATATGTAAAGTTTAAAGAAAATGTCAGGAAATGGTATTTTGAAACGTAAATACACAAATAGTTTATTGTGAATGTTATATATGAAAACATAAAAATATGAAACACAAACAGTATGTTCGTGCTTATTTCTTCATCTACATCTTATCGTAGTAAACATGATAGCTTCTGTAAATTAACGCCACTTAATCTATAAAACCTGGACCATTTATAATCATCTGTTTGCGTTTTTGTATTTTGAGCGTATACAACCACTACGTAACATTTCTAGCACTGAGCATTTTGAGTGTATTGCTCCAGTTTCGTTAAGCCATGTTTTGACAATGCCTGAACACTTATTGATTACCTGGTCAAAATAATGTATGACGTATTCATTGACGTTATACTACATTGACGTTTATTTAAAACGTGGACGGTTGTTAAACATAATATAATGCCCAATTAAAGGCCGTTAACAAAATAAACTCATCAGTCAACACGTAAATTGTGTCAAAGGATCAATCAAACATTTTTCTTTATAAATCCTTATAGTGTGACATCAATAAAGTCCATGTAGCATTTTTGGTCAGGGAGAACTTTCCTTATACCATTACCCCTTCCCACAAAGAAATTACTCCGAGATACCGTCGACATCCACCCCCTGATAACTACCACACAGGGAATTACCCCGCAAGATAATTTCCACCCTGTAAGCAATGGAAAAATTATTATTTCGAATGATTTTCGGGGGGGGAGTACCTGTTTGGTTTTTGTCGAAAGATGTGGGCAAATGGAGCGAATTATGTGGGTGGTAGTTGTAGGAGTCTCATAAGGGTTAATTGCCTAGGGATCATTTGCCAGGCGGTTGCTGTCCTGAGGGGCAATCGTGTAAATCTGTAAATGTCCTATGGGTAGTTATCTGGCAGGTAATTGTCCGGAGGTATTCCTAGGGGCGAATTGCCCTCGGGAAATAATTGCCGGCTGGTAGTTGTTCGGAGGGGTAATCGTTCTACGAGTAATTGTCAGTGGATAGTTATCTAGGCGGTTATTGTCGGGGGTAGCCCTATGGGTGACATACCCAAGGGAAATAGTTGATGGGTGGCAGTTGTCTTGAGGGGTAATCGTACTACGGGTAATTGTCCAAGGTGAATAGTTATAGGCGGTAATTGTCGGGGGTAGTCCTAGGGGTTAACTGCCCGGGGAAGTAGTTGCCGGGTGGTAGTTCTCCTAGGGGATAATCATACATCGGTTAATTGTCGTTGGTTGATAGTTGCCGGGTAGTAGCCATCCTGGAGAGTAGTTGTATTATGCCCATGAACTCTTCTCCGCAAATCTTCACGATCGTCCCATCAATTCAATTGGATCGCTGTTTAGGGTGTGAATTACATTTTAATCAGCCAAGGTTAACTTTTTTCAGTCAGTTTACACTTTAGGAACACAGAAGTGTGATTGTGATGTAAATTTACATAAAAATATTAATTTCTTAAAAAAGGGGGAATAGAACATTTAACATGTTTAAATGACGTGTTGTAATGACTTGACAATTTACGAATTGCAGTACACGAAGGTAATACAAAAAGAAACAGGAAGAAGAAACATGCTCCTTAACTGATATTCTGTAGCTTATGTAAAGCGATGGATGTTACGTGTATGTTTCTTAAATAAGTTCGTGTAGAGAAGAACAACTAGACAAATAACTATCGTTTTAGGTAGTAGCCGGAATTGGTGATAATGTGTGAACACACATACATACGACAACAACAACATCAAAAACATTCCTCTTCCTGGATAGAAGAAAGCAAAACATACACTGGATTCAATGGACTATTTCATCTAAAATAAACGTCACACCTTTCATAGAGTAAAACCCTCTTCAGCGTGCATACTGCTGATTAAAGTGCCATGTGAAATGACTCACTGGCAAGTTTTAGAACGATGGATGTACATTTCACGGGAAAATCAACCTTTTCGACCTAGGTTGCATTAATCAAAGTGTGGTTGGATGGTAGTCATAGATCACGAATGGGGGTGTTTTGAGGCGATTCATAGTCAACATCATGATCCACAGTACCACTTCGAAAAGGGGATAAAACATAACACAGTCCAAAATAGCTTGTTGTTCACACGTTATTCGGTCATAAACACCAAGGCGCTTCGAATACACCTGTTCCGTTATAACATTTACGAACAGATGCCTGGGCATGGATTGGGTGTTTTTGTTCCGAGAAGTACTTTCCCGCTTCTTAAATGGAGATATGAATCCTCTTGCTCATTTATATTTGTCCTTTATGTTTGTAAGCTACTTTATACCTCTCTTAAGGCGCTGATTTAAAACTATAAACCACCACTTTATACCCTTTTCACCTTTCCATCCAACATGTTTAGCTTTGGTCTAAATGTGTGTGAGCTGTGATTATATTTTTTTCGTATCAAACCATACTAAGACTAGAACGCAATACACATATAACTAATTCTATTTCATTTTGACATCATCTTATTTGCGTCAAAACAATAAAGACTCAAAACATAAAATAACACCACAAACCTTCGGCAATCGAGATCAGGTATACCATGCCTGAACACACCTGATGTTGACCAGTGTTTGGGGTGTCGTCTGTTCATATGTTAACTTGCTTTCAATCGATTACAGGATAGTGTTGTTATGTCTCGTCGTTAGTGCACCCCCCCCCCCTTTCAATAAAAAGAAATTGCAAAAGGCCTTGGCTTGATATTGGCATTTTGGTTTGTTTTCCTAGCACACCTTATGCAAGCAATTTCATAACCCTTATTTTCCTATTATAGAGATAATGAAAGAATAATGGTAACACATAAAATAATCATTGCACTGCACCTCTTCCGTTTATAAGTTACATCAACTTTTTTAATGGATCTTCAACTCCATCATTGTAAACGATTGCAATGCGATATCCATCTCTTTTTTTCATAATTTTAAATACTGTAATAACACATTTTTGGGGTCTACGATTTACACATTTCTATCATTTTAACTGTAAATTGAAGGTATACGATTAACCACAAACTTACAGTGTGGTCCCGGTCAAATTTCCCCCAGTCATTAATTTTCTGCGTCAAAACGAATTATCAGGAGTGGATTACTCTGCACTAAACTTAAGGCCCTGTAGAAGTGTAAAATGGAATAGCTGACTTGATTCAAGTGGTAAAAGGAGGTACAACCATTTCCCCACAATTAGCATAAACTGGTTTGTGCGTGATATAGTAAGATATAACAGTTTTCTTCTTGCAATATGCACACCATTCTGTGTATCAAAGTAACATTTATGAATTTTCCCTTATTTTAAGGCGAACTGTGACATATTTTCTTTTTTTTTCTTTAAATCGTGCCTCGAGAGTACAAGTATTCAAAAGTCTTCTTGTGCCTTCATGTCTGGGTTTCTTATGACAAGACTACATGTATATATCGCGTGAAAGCTCAAGACGTATAATTGAGGTCATTGTGTCATATCAAGGCATTGTATAACAATGTTTCCAGTTTAGAAAATCTGAGCTACATGATTCCCCGTGTTACCAGTGTGTCTGATGCGGTCTAAAAATGAAGCCCTGAAAAAATTACAGTTCAGAATGATCATTAAGTGCTTTAAAAAAGTGAAAATCATTGAGAGACCATTCCAGCTTTCCCCCATAGACTGCTATGTGGCAGAATTTCCTTTCGGCTAAGAATAATTAATGTGCCAATTTGTATCTGCACATATTGAACTAGTGACAGCATAAGTGTCTGAAGTTTTGTGTTCTTGTGTGTTAATTTGTCCATTCAAACACTGTCAGATATGTCAGATAGCAAAGTTCGACAATTTTTTTTAAAACGGTCTTCCACAGTGTTATATAGCGTCTTTGAGATTATC
>JZLH01S0091750.1:10975-29889 GCA_001188425.1 Eucidaris tribuloides | reverse complement strand
CACACACACACACACACACACACACACACACACACACACACACACACACACACACACACACACACACACACACACACACACACACACACACACACACACACACACACACACACACACACACACACACACACACACACACACACACACACACAAGCCAGATATCACGGGATTTGTACATGTGGTATCAAACCATGAGTAAAATAACTTAGTAATCGCATGCTGGACCAATACTATAGTTGCTCAACTGGTACCGATTTATGCCAACATATTTCTAAAGCAAACTCTTTTTATGAAATTTATTGTATACTACTGTTAACTTCATGAAGCAGAAATAAATCACACAAGTATACAACATATTAAGCTGACTTCAATGCTGCAAAATGTGTGCTTGTTGACCACAAGTCCTCTAAGTGGCAGGTTTGGCTTAGTTTTCCCGAAGGAAATTATTAAACTGACCTGCGGATTTAGTTGCGTATTGTCATCTCATTACAAAATATTATATTGTTTAATTTACCTTCACTGGTCAAACAGAGAGAAGCCTAAAATATATAATATGGAACGGAATATGAATCAAAAATCACAAAAAGCAAGCGAAGAAGATCCAATTCTTTTTAGTGGAACTATTCTTGAAAGATTGTCGCCCGGGATTCTTGATAATTAAATCTGGTCACTGGCCAAAGAAGTATCATGCGAGCGCTTAATTGAACGGGCCAAGGATTCTCGCTAAATACGATACGTGATCAAGGAAGCGACCTAGAGGAAAAGAACATCGCCATCTTGATTTTCTCTCATATTTGTACATAACGGTACCCACTGGAGACGATTTGATTTCACTATAACACATATTTTCTATATACCCCAATACGAGTTAACTCGCACTTAGTCTGCAACGGGTTAAAGGAAGGGACTCTCAATTGCACCCGTTCCGCAGCACAACAAAACATCACTCATGCCCTTAGGCTATTTATGATGGACATGTCTTTGAAATCTAAATATCGGTAATTACCTAGCATTTGGAAAAAGCGCAAAAATTCAAGTGATGTTTAGTGTGTGTTATTTTGACACACTGAAATGAGTTATTTCGGTAGCATTACTGAAGTATTTATGTATTAGTCTATCAATACTAATCTGCATGAAACTAGAGCATAAAATGTGTTATGATCATCAATGCACATGGTACACATAATGTAAATTGTACATAAACTTATTTTTCACATCTGAACGCCCCATGCACTGTAAGGGTCTGAAAACAAACGAGTAATTTATTTCGGTCTATTGGAGACAATAATTCAATTAAAAATCTAACGGTCATCATAATTCCACCCAAACTGAGTTTCTAGCTCCTATGGTTTGCTAAAGGTTCGTAGATGGTGCTTTTATTTCGATATACCAATGTATTTACACACATTAATTTTTAGGTATGTAAAAGAGACGCCCTCACTTTGAAGAGTATTGGCACAATAGAGAGAAGTAAAACAATACTCCAAGAATTGAATACGTTGAAACGTATACCAATGTATACACGAACTGGAGTGTATCTTCTGGCTGGAAGGATGTGTCTTGATTTAGTTTACTTAGGGAGAAACAGGAATGAATATACCAGTATCAAATTAGTCATGTGCCCTGATAGAAATTGATCCCAATAATGCTACATAGCAAATTCGCCTGTCACATCAAGTACTGATGGTGGTGATTATTGCAAAAAAAGTGCTAAATATTTGACCATGATAGACAGCAGAAGCCGTGAACAGTGCGCTTAATTCTAAAGTAGTTTTAGTCCAAAGTAAGGCCTTCCTCGAAACTTGCTATTTCCTCTTGACATTCAAACATTGTGTATTTTAAATTTATGGCAGTAGTGACAGTCATATCTTCGTTGTGATACTATAACTACTCGCCTTCATTCACATCATTGCCTGTGAATACTAAACTTCTCAAGCGAAGATTCAATTCATCTAAGCGCTGCAATAACAAATCAATCTTTAAAGTATGTTCGATTCCCTACCCAGCTTGGCAAAAATCCGGGGCGGATCTGCCCCCCCCCAAAAAATCAAGGGGGTTACATGTTGTCGGTATGCATACAGACAGACACAGACACTGACACAAACACACACGCACACATACACACAGGAACAAACACACACACACAAACACACAGGAACAAGCACACACACACACACACACACACACAACACCCACACACACACACACACACACACACACTCACACACACACACACACACACACACACACACACACATCACTTTTTATGATACAATTAACTTGTTAAGTTATATACTAGTAACTTTTTAAAAGTATGTATTTTGTAACTGGAAATCTAGTTTCCGCTAAATTTCTGTACAATAAAACAAAGTACATAGCCTATTTATCTAATTACTGGACGCCTGAGGTTGGGATGTCCAGCTGATTTCAAGACTAGGAAAAAGGTGTTTCATTTTGCTACCTGTCCGGCGACACCATCGAACGGGCAACTAAATCCACCACTGAAAAGCTAACTCATTTTTTGGCCTCCTGCCGAGACCGTAGCATTTATAAATCATTCAGATTTCGCTATAAACCTTGTAGACTGTGAAGATTTGCTTCCTGTGCAATATTTCTTATAACAGTACCCCGCCCGCTCAACGAGAGAGAGGCACAATCGCCAGAAATTGAGTTCATAGGGAGCTATATACACGTGACTGCCACTTTTCTGTTCATCGTTTGAGTAAAAAGCCAATTCATACTTAGTATGTGGTCACTTCCAATATTGGAAGACTTGTTAGGCATTTGAGAGCAACCGTTCTCAAAGTAATGGAGGATTGCGTGAATAGGCCATTTTCGTAATATACTCAAATTTACGAATGTTTCATGTACACTCATGCTCATAATTATGGAATACTTAAAAAACATTTTAGAAGTTGCCATTTTTCCGTGAACGGTAGGTCTGGGATTAATATTTGTTCACCCCAGGTGAAACAATTATAATGTAAGTATTTCAGGAATTTTGAGCATTTTGTAGCGTCCGAATCGACACTAAAACCTGTGTTTATAAATGGCGGTATTGTTGTTGACGTTGAGTCACGTGGTGGTTACGCGCGTTATTAGACTTGTAACAAACGCTATTCTGATGTTAATTTAGTGATAAATGACATTAGATCAAAATTTATCAGTTTTCTGTGTTGTTTTTTTAATTACTTTAATTTAACACTTTTTCATAATATTTTGTGGATTTAAAAATAAATAAATATATAATTTTTATTGCGCTCAAACGTACTTTAGTTTTTACTTAAGTCATCTCATGAAATCCAAAAATTGCTTCACATACTGCGTTTTTGTGAAATAAATACTTGTCTTGAAAATTTTGGACGATATAGGAGAAAGAACTTAAGTATCAACAAAATATTCCATAATTATGACCAGGAGTGTATAGAGACGAGATATTCCACTTACCCGCTCTTTTAAATAAACTTCCAATTGCTGGAATCCAGTTAGCATTACTTATTGCTATGTCGGACCAAGCTCTGAAAAACCTTTAGGTTGTCAAAAACAAACTTTATTTAAAAGGTATGCATAAAATTTGAATACGCTTTGAGAACGACTAATTGCTTTGTTAAATTTATTCAACATTAAGATTATAGTGCATATGTTAATACAAATAATATCGTTTTAATGAACATCGACATCTATCTGCACATGCGCAAATCGCAATCCTGAACTGGCTTATTCACCTTGGACTTTGATTTATTCACTCATAAAAAAATACAAATACAAACATACAGAAATCAGACAGTATACATTAGGATAGAAACTAATATACACAAACTTACAATAAATCAATAACAAACTACAGTAACAAAATATGAGCAAGGAGTGATGAAAAGATTTAAGAAAAAAATCTTGGAGGTTTCACCCCTATAACGTAAAGATATTAAACAAAATTAAAGAAATATACAAGAACTTACTACTAAACAAATTAAACAAAACAAACATGTACGCTCAGACAAACACACACAAACATACTCTCCCACACTCACATACATATACAATGAACATTACACAACCAGGTACAATACAAAACTACTGTAGGAAGTTTTAGAAACACAGTGATTAATTGGGGAAAAATATTAGGTTGAATATCAATGGGTCAAATGACACCTACTACATGCATACAATATAAACCATGAATTTTCTCACAGGAGGACATGCAATTAAACATGCAACTTGCGATCTCTCGGCTTCGATATCGACACTCAGGATTATAAGACCATGCCAGGTGGAATGAAAGGGAAAAGGTTGTCCATCACATTTCAAATGCGGTGCAAAATTGGATTTCACCCATGATCAATAATACAGGGATAGCTGATGAGCTCCACCACCCTGAGATCACTGTCTTGTGTTACAGGTAGTTATTTTCGAAAGGTTAGGGAACTGTACAGAGCGTCGACTTCAATGAATTTCTAATGGACAGTCCCGCAAGTGTAGTCCGTCTAACGCCAGGAGTTTCCTGAATACGCGCTAATGGATACCACATCTTGTAACTCATCAGTTATTTCAAACAACACTAAGAAAAAAAAAGGTTCTTAAATGGTTCCCATTTTGTCACAATAACGACACATATTTGTTTTTTTTTTTGGTGCGTATTAGCACCATTTTGACGTTGAAAGGGTTCTCATTAGCTCCATCCTGCCCGAATTGGTGCCATCAAGAACCAAGTCTACGTAAAAACGGTGTTAATACGCAACCATACATGGTGTTGCGAAAATGGGGCCGCTATCATCACAAAATGATTCGAAAGGAAACAATCTAAAACCTGTTTTTCTTATACAGTGAACAATAGCGCGATGCACAATGTTTAATCTGCCCTTTTGGTATCATTAATTTCTTGATATAAAGTTCCTCATTCCGACTAGTAAAACAAATATTGTCATGGACAGGCACGGAATAAACTTCTAATATAATTTTGATGGGGAAAAGTACAACATTACAGATGACACTGCTTCACTAAAAATCTTATTAGTAGACAGTGTTGAATCAAGTATTACAAATACAAAGGAAATTAATATGGAGTAAATTAACTTACCACGTAATCGCAAGTTTCTTTTTCATGTTCAGATGACTTTAGGTTCATTTTTACAAATTTCACTGTTTTGTAAAGATACTAATCTAACACAATCACTACCATCTCGTAAAATCTATGATAAATAATTGATTCCCTTTACAGTTGCGCAAGCCAGTGAACATCACTTGTTTTGTTTGGGCTTCGAACTACTCCTGAACATCAACTTTCTTAGTAATTATGGAACCGCCTTTTTCATATGTTGCTGCCCATTTTTTTTTTAATATCAGTTTAAATCTGTCTACAGTATCAAACAAATTTCAATTATTTTGATCTGATAGCATCCTTCAATACTGTACATGTATTTTGAATAAATTGAGTTATATAGTTTTGATTCAACAGGTCTTGTATATTGTTATTTTGTTAACCACGAAAAGGTTAGATAAAAATATTCAAAGATATTTTGTAAAAGGGTTACTAATTTTGTATAGTCTCTCAATTAAACCTTCAAATACATCTACGTAACTAAACTGAAATGAGCTAATGCAAAAATGAATGAGAGAATTCAGAGAAAAAGGCACCCCATTGAAATCCTTAGGGAACATAATGGCAAGGTTCTTTACGCTACTTGTTATGAACTAATGTCGCTCCGATATACAAGGTATATGAGGAAAAATATATCATCTCACATGCAAATAATTCAATGTTCGATAAAATCGATTAATGACGTTTGCCTTATCGATTCATTTCGTTAGATCATTCAACCAGTAAACATGTACGACATGCAAGCGTCTGTAGGCGATTGCAGCCAGAGTCATGGATGAATTAGGGCCTTGTCTCGAAAAGATGTTTACATAACGTGTCATCTGATTTGATCATTCATTTATAAGTTTATATAAACATGTAGATACGAATTCACTTTGAAGAAATTAGCCAAGTAATGCATTCTAGTCCAATTGATTTTTTGGTCTCCAGGGAGGAATATGGAAAAAAAAAACTCTTACATGTATTTCAATTTCACTAGAATGCATTTCCTGCATGTTACTACATGGCAATTACACATTATCAATCTATATGTTTGTATGGATAAATCTGCTGCTAGTTAATTCTTGTAAACTGGGCCGTATTTTTGTACAGCTTACATTAAACAAGAGTCATAGTGCTATTTTGAGTAAAATATTACATTTGAAATCATAATGATTTTTCATCGTTATGAAAAACATGATACGATGAACAGTAACTGTAACATTAACATTAACAATAACTGTTATTCCAAAAAAAGTGTAGCCTAATGTTTAACGTACTGCCATCAAATTCTTCACTCTTAAAAATCCCGGGTCAGACTGACTCGGAGAAAGGATCCGTTGGGGGCACACCCGGAAAAGGGTCAATTTTAACCAAATTCCGGGTCAAGGTTGACCAAAATATGAGTCAAACTGATTTGGATTTTGGTTAAACCTGACCCTTTTCCGGGTGTGCCTCCAACGGATCCTTTCTCCGAGTCAGACTGACCCAGAATTTTTAAGAGTGTTCTATTCAACGACCTTCCTTAGGTGAGTATTTATTCATAATCTTATGTAAGCATCCAAGTGCCTCATGACTATGAAAATCAGTAACGGGCACAGTGGCGGACAGGGAGTGGAGGGAACAGCGCCCCCCCCCGCCGACAATCCCCCAAAATACTAAGAAAAGGCAAAGATAGATGCAAAAATGCCCAGGAAAGTATAAACCAAATCCCACCATTTAATCATAAAAATTGCAAAAATTCTACACCGTGGGAAGGGGCACACCCCTTGAAATTCTTGTGTCTGCCACTGATGAAAATTGGAACTGAAAAATGAAGTGGGCCCTACAACGAAAGCCATTCAAAGAACAATTCGACGCTTGATGATGTTATCAGTGATTCCTTTCACATTTAAAAATTACCATCTAGACCAGTTATCAATACCAATGATCCTTCAGATAATTGACCTGTTTTGAAAGAATGATCCCAGAACTTATCAGCCTCTTGGACCAATGGGATTCGAGTCAGTGACTTTGAATCATGCAATGCCTCTCTTGGACCAATAACACTCGAGTAATGATCATTTTGGACCAATGACCTTTGAACCAGTAATAAAACAAAACAACAGACCCTTGCAACAATGGACCTTAATCAAATGATCTAGTAGAAGAATGGCCTTAAAACAAAGCCTTTGCCCCGATGGACAATTTGCCGTCATTGGGGCACAGGAGGAAAGTAGCGACAATCTGCACATTTTATCACCACTTCTCCTGCAACCATCCTTGGAAAAGTCCAGCATCCTCCCTGCCAAGGTAACCAATGTGAGAGTAACTCGCTCATCCAAGACGAGTCATTCGTAAACTGTGAGTACTGCTAGGTCTAACTCACAGTTCCATTGTAATTCATACTTATATACTTATGAAAAGCAGATTTTGGAATTCTCTTCCAGCACCAGTGTTCTCTGATTACCAAACATGGATGTCTTCAAATCAGCAGATGAATGACTTGTTGAACTCTACCCACTTGTTGAACTCTAGACATTGTTAGCACACTGCACGGACCCTAACATGTTTGTTGTGTGGTAACTCACAACTTTAAATAGATGCGATTAACATTGTAGATTGGACCACTTTACATCACATCTCATCTTGTTAATGATTTTATCACGCCCATGTTTTCAGTTTTCCCCCACCAAACCTTGTTTATCAAAAACCTCTTCAGACGGATAAATCACAACAAATTACAGACCTAGCTATTCGTGATGCGTTTGAATCACTTACCTGTCGTAACTGATCAAACCAAGCGTAGCGACTGATGCCGATGTGAAGAGAATTTCGAGGAAGCCACATGCTTGACACCAGACAGCGCCAAATCGCCACAAACCCCACAGCGCAGCGTCTGCTATGAAGGGGAGAGTTGACAACGCCACACAGAGATCCGCTATCGCCAGATTCACCAGGAAGACACCTTCAATATATCATTAAGAAAAAAGATGGAATATATTCATATACATACATACATACATGCATACACACATTAGACATACGGGTAATGCATGCATACATATTAACAAACATATACAAACTTTACTATGCCTATACAAATAGATCTTGTGATCTCCGAGACAGAAACGAAAACAAAATGTTCAGAAGAAGGGAGAAAAGAAGAAGAAGAAGGAGAAGAAGAAGGAGAAGAAGAAGGAGAAGAAGAAGAAGAAGAAGAAGAAGAAGGAGGAGGAGAAGAAGAAGAAGAAGAAGAAGAAGAGGAAGAAGAGGAAGAAGAAAAAGAGGAGGAGGAAGAAGAAGAAGAAAAAGAAGAAAAAGAAGAGAAGAGAAGGAGAAGATAAAGAAGATGAAGAAGAAGAAGAAGAAGATGAAGAAGAGGAAGAAGAAAAAGAGGAAGAAGAAGAAGAAGAAGAAGAAAAAGAAGAGAAGAGGAGAAGATAAAGAAGATGAAGTAGTAGAAGAAGAAGAAGATGATGAAGAAGAGGAAGAAGAAAAAGAGGAAGAAGAAGAAGAAGAAGAAAAAGAAGAGAAGAGGAGAAGATAAAAAAGAAGAAGAAGAATATGAAGAAGAGGAAGAAGAAGAGGAAGAAGAAGAAGGAGGAGGAGGAAGAGAAGGAGGTGGAGGAGAATAAGAAGAATCCGTATTTGTGCATATTGTGACAAGATCATTGGGTGCTCATCGACCAGAAATAAACATATTTTGCCCATCGACCACAGCAAGCGTGATAAAAAAACAAAAAAAAATGAATTTAGATTTACCGATCACTTTTGCGACCACACCGACTAGATGCACTCTCCCACAACTTACAGTGTGTTAAATTGGGAAACGATTTCAGTCATCTTGAGTTTCACTAAGAGCTACATTGAATCAACATAACATTATATGTTCGCAATGTATTCAAAATAAATGCAAGTGGGTTCTTTTCATTTCTCACCTTTTCTGCTTATAATCATATTTTCCGTATTTCATTCAGCCCAAGAGAAAGTCACACTATGTTACAAATAAATTAAAAATGAATGAATGAATAAATAAATAAATAAATGAATAAATAAATAAATAAATAAATAAATAAATAAATAAATAGATAAATAAATAAGTAAATAAATAAATAAATAGATAAATAAACAAACAATCGATCAGTTTAACGAATCTGATATTATCTTGTATAAATTTTTCTGCACTTGTCCTAGCCTTTTAATAGAAATATGTCCTCTGTCCATTATGAATATTCATAATAATCTTCCGTACACATTACAATCAAACCCAAACCTTCAATCTTTCAAACGGTATTGTGCAATACTTAGCCGTTCTTGGCCAATAATATGATATTCACATTACTGTATCTACTACATCTGTGCCATAACTTTTAATTGTATTATAAATAAATTTATTAATATAGAGATCTATTGTATTTTTAAAAATGAATTTATTTGTGAATAGCTATATAATGTTGTATTTTACTCTACGTGTTCAATTCTATGTTGTAATTTATAAATTGCGTTTTTTTCTTCTTATTTATTTACTAATGGAATTTTATTACGTTTACTTTGATATATAATGTGTAATTTTGGTTTTAAATGTTATTTTGTGTTTTTTATGTATGTATTATGTTTTTAATTGCGCAGGGCCCCTTGGCAGAGCAGCTTTTGTAACTGAAAGGGCTACCCTGTTGAAATAAAACGGAAATAAATACATAAATAAATACATACACAAGTTCATTAAATTGATCTTGCACGTATCGCCAAGATAAATCCGTGCTGCGATGATATGAAAAAAAATAGAAACCTAACATTATGTGCTCCAGAATGAGGTGATGACGGTTGACAGAATTCGAGCCCATTACCTGTGATGTTGCGCAGCGACCGTGTGCGCACGATCACGACGATTATTATTCCATTGCCCAGCACCCCAAGTACCATGATTACCATGGCGGTGGAGGCTCTTATCCAGGAGATATCCAACGGGGAGGTAGACGTTGCGTTCGTCGCGTTCAGATCGCCCGGTACTGTCGCTTGCATTACCGGTCGGCAGGGTGAAGATTGGAATGGGGACGTTCCTCCGGCACTTTGAAGCAGAAGCTTGAAGATCCGTGAATTAAGAGGTCAGAGAATCGGGACGCGGACTTATACAAGTGACAGTCATGTCTGGAGAAAGGAGGACGGTTCGGATTGGTGGAGCGACGACGATAACATTTGGTGAAGATGCCGACTTGCAATTCTCCCGAGCATCAGTACTGTGTTAGAAGACAGATATGTGTTAATAGTTAGAATCTGTCTATCGTATATGTCTGTCTGCCTGTCTATAAATCTATCCACCTATCGATCTATCTGCCTATTCGATCTATATACCAATCTACTCATCTCTTCATCCATCCATCTATCTATTCGATCCATCTTTGTATGTATCTATCTTGTCATCCATCTATCTATCTATCTATCTATCTATCTATCTTACCTACGTATTTATTTTTTCATCTATTTATATTTCTTTTCGATCTATCTACCTATGAATCAATCGTTTCATCCATTACATCTATTTATCTATTCGGTCTATCTATGTATGCGTCTATCGTATCATCCATCTATCTATCTATCTATCTATCTATCTATCTATCTATCTATCTATTTGATCTACTTACCTACGTATTTATTTTTTCATCTATTTATATTTCTTTTCGATCTATCTACCTATGAATCAATCGTTTCATCCATTACATCTATTTATCTATTCGGTCTATCTATGTATGCGTCTATCGTATCATCCATCTTTCTATCTTTTCAATGTATCTAACTATGTATCTATCTTTTCATCCATCTATGTATCTATTCGATCTATTTACCTATGTATCTATCCATCCTCCTATGTATCTATGTTTTCATCAATTTATCTATATCCCTATGTATCTATCGATTTATCCATCTATCTGAGTCGTTTCTCTATCTTTGTGGGTCACTATGGTAATGCAATAAAAAGAAAGATGAAAAATGCAACGTATTGTTGTATAATACCTCCACTATGAAGAGTTTTCTTTACATCATACTATTTCAAACCAAATAACCAAATTTATTGATAATAAATTACTAGACGTGTTAAAAGTATTAAAAAGGTGACAAAAGCGCATTGAAGAGTTTCATCCCGTTGCGACCTAAATAAGGAAAGCGCATTCTACTCATAGAGACCTAATTACTTGAAGTTAACATGACCCATTTCTCGCGGGTTGCATGATCAATTATAGCTGTTTGCCACAAGCCAGACGGCACGAATTCTGGAATAATATTCAGCGACGGATATGCTGATACCTGAAATCAATACAAGTGCATTGTGTACTTTAGTTATAGAAGCTGTATCTATACATTGACGTGAATTTACAGCTGGTAGTAAGTAGGAGTTGATATCTACTTTAGATGCACTTGACCAGTTAATTCTGGAATAATATTCAGCGACGGATATGCTGATCCATGAAATCAATACAAGTGCATTGTGTACTTTAGTTACAGAACCTGTGTCTATACATTGACGTGAATTTACAGCTCGTAGTAAATAGGAGTTAATATCTACTTTAGATGTACTTGACCAGTTTACATGGTGAACAATTGCAATATAATTTCATTATAGATTATAAAAGGGCAGTTACATGTTTGGGAGAAGTCGAAAATGCCCCCAGAAACAAATAAGTTAAAACATATACCAATAGCTAGTCAGGCTAGAGTGTATATTCAGGCTGTAGGGATCAAATATTATTTTACCAGTATTGAATTAATCTCTGACCATGACAGAAATTGAACCCATAGAAAGTTCCCAATAAATTTCACCGTCACAGCTTTTAATTGTACTGAAAAGACGAAATGTATGACAATAATATTTTCACAGCAGAAACTTTAAACGGTATACTTGATTCTGATAGCAATGTGTCTTAATGAGGACTACTTTCAACACTATACAATGTCTACAATTGTTAACATGCGCGGTATAGAGTATGTCATTATACTAGCTGCACAATATGAAATGTCCTTTATCATTATCATTATCCTTCACAAATGTAATAACATCTGGGATCGTATCGTGTTACTGACATAAAAATAAAGATAACTTTGGGATGTCTATGTAAGATGACACAACAAACGTCCAATTACATAATTGTGGCTAAAAAAAAAACCCTCATGGCCGAGAGTTATAGTAAAATAATTAATTTCACCTACGAGAAAGAAACAGAAAGACATTAAACATTGAATACGTTCTCATACACACTACGGGCGTTCACACAAACATGCAAATACACATGGGTATAAATATATGTGTGTGTGTGTGTGTGTGTGTGTGTGTGTGTGCGTGTGTATTATATGTAAATATATATGATATATATTCGCGTCTGTTGTGCGATTGTGTCTATTAATGTGAAGTGTTAACTATTGGATGTATGAGTTGTGTGAAATGCATATACTGTACACGTAAGTATGCGGTTTTGAATGATAGAAGTAAATTGTCTCTTGTAGAATGATGTGGTAAATATACTATCTGAAGTGGAATGAGTGAATATAATCAAATCATATATTAACAAATAAAAGTGCTAGATCCAAGTACAATACAAGTACAATATCTACGTTATGATGGTAGCTGAAAACTGTGTTTAATTCCCAGCAGTTTAAGAGACTTTGCATAATTTTGAATACAAGGGAAGCAAGATGAGTAACTACTAATGAAAACAGTACGGAATTATGCATGAATACAATCTTTACAATAAGCCACTCAGCTTTGCAAGTGGATGCCTGTAACCCTTTGCCTTCAGTAACCGGATCCTATCTAGACTATAATAATCGAATCAACGTAGATCTAGGAATATACTTGAATACAAGATCATCATTTCCATTCGTTTTGTGTAGAGGAAAATAAATCTTATTGTGAATACATTTCTGTAGTGGAAAATAAATCTTATTGGGAATACATTTACGTAGTGGAAAATAAATCTCTATGGGAATACATTTATGTCATGGAAAATAAATCTTATGAGGAATAAATTTCGGTCATGTTTGTTCGCATTTTAATTTTTGTATATATTTATATCTTGATAGACGTACCATCTGACGTCTTCCCGTAAATCATTTCAAAGCAGAACGGGACGACATCAGCAACCCACGAATGTTAATGGACACAGAGCCATAGAAGAGGAAATGTCAGGTATTCTGCGTATTGTTTCTGGGTACACGAGGAAATTAGAGGCGGATGAAGGCTGACATATTACATGGATCGCGGGATAACAAGGGAAAAATGATATTGACGTATGACAGAATTTTCGTGGCAGCCATGTTTGAACGTAATTGTGGGAATCGGCAGATACGGAGCAGATGTCGCTCATCCATTAAATTCCTTAATAGCTACATTAAAACTGTACACGTGAATGATAAATATGCATTTCATAATGCAAGTTAAATAATGATTAACTCGAGAAAAAAAAATCAATGGCTGTTTCCTGTTCTGGGACGCATAGGCACAGAATAAGTTGGGTTTGGGACTTGGACGCGAAAAACAGGCGGCTTGCAGTTCCACAGGGAATAGTTACGAGTAAACATGATCGTCGTTCAACCATGTACACAAATAGAAAACATAAATTCAATATCTTCGAGCGATACTCGATATTGACATGGAAAAAACAGCGCTAAAACTTTTCATAGCTGATATTACGGCACATAGTAACTGATATAAACATTTACAATACGTTTCCAGAAATTTACATGGTTTTGTTTTCACACGAGCTTGGAGCATATAAACAATGTTTGATTTACCTATTATGGTTAAATATATTGTGCTGGATTATTGTCTCATAATGTTTACGACTGCAAATTGTATTGTGACATTGATTTTTTAACGTTATCCCCACAGGCTACATTTTAAAGAAAGTTATATTTAAAGATTGTCATCTCACTATCAGAAATGAGGTTGATTTACTCCATTAATATAAACCAACAGATTTATCCGTCTGTTGTTTACGAGTGTCGTATCTTCTCATTTATCAAATGCAATGCATCGACGATTAAAAGCATCATTTAACAATGTAATCTGAGCTACATAATCCTCTGTGTTATAAATATCTCCAGTAAGGTCTAAAAAATCAACCCCTGAAGAACTTGTACTTTAAAAAAAATCATTTAATGATGTAAAGATTAAAAATATATGGGTACTTGGTTTTACCAAGCCTATTTGTTCCCATTTTCGATGATTCAATTTCTGGTAATTTTTTTGAAAATATTATTTCATCATTTCGTACTTCCCTGAGAAACTTAAGTGGACACGTTTTAGCACTACCTTGTCACTCGGCTGGTAAAGAAACGTTTACAATATATTGACTCTTTCTTAAAAACCATGGTCAATTTTGATATTTATTTATTTATTTATATATTTATTTATTTATATATCTGTTTATTATTTATGTTATTTATTTATTCATTCATTTACTTGTTCACGCTTTCTTTAAACAGGGTAGTCAAGTCTGTTCATTGTGCAACAGTTAAATTGCTTTATAAGGAATACATGTGAAGAAATAAAATCGTATATACAAAATACTAGTCTTATAATAAAGTAAAATGCAAATTAGAAATAAAGAAGTACATATCAAACAAACCATACAAAACACATGAGTGGTAAATGTAACAGAAGATTTATGTAAAAACAGTTTCAAATTTAATCATTCTAGTTAAAATTATCATGTAAATACTCTGAGAGATATGTATAACACATATCATTGTAAAACCCAATACATCTTATTGTATGGACTTATATTCATTTCATTGCTGCCATTCAAACTTGTAAAAAGACATGTAATATACAGTTACTATTACAGCAGGCATGCAAAATAACATAAAAGGGGTATATAAAATGATTTGCAGTTAAAAACTGTAAAATGAACACTATACTTTCATTTTCGTATAAAATAAACCACTGTTTATCAAGTAAGAATCATTTGAATGTTAATTCCTTTCTGCTATAAGGCCCTTTTAACAGCCACGAGACGAATTTAGTAAATTAATTTAGTGAAATAAGACGTGTTTTGATCTCTCATATTTGTATAATATTAGCAACTACCTGATGACACCGTTGGGTGTTCTCACAAATTAATAATGCTTTCCATTTGCATCAATCCATATATCATTTAATTAAGGTCATTCTGTCATTACTTTTGTATAATGAAAAACTGCAGAGACAAAACAGAAATCTCAGACTTCTAATTTTCTTTTACGCTATAATTTCTTAGTGCAAAGTCATACCTGCTCATAATATACTGTAATCTTAATCTTAAGAATATAAAGTACTAAAGCAATCTTAGTGTGTGGTTTGTATTTCATCACTGTGTAGTGCCTCTAATTCATTTTAATTTGCATTTAATATTTTTACAATTTTGTTTTTTTACAAATTTAATCTTGGCACTGGTAAAAAATGTGATCCATCAGTTCGCGGGTAATATAACTTCAGTTTAACTTTTATTCAAAGCCAAAGTGAAAAATTACATGTATGTGAAGTCCTCATGTCATATACCATGTAATCGAGTGCCTAGAAATGAAATATGTATGACTCATTTTTTTGTGTTGGATAATATATGTAAATGTGTGTATTAATATTATAATTACACATGAAAACATATGTTTGTATGCCTAGTTTTCACTACTTTACATTCACACATTTTATTCATTAGTTATTTGTACAACATATTCTATTTAAAATAATGGGCGACTGGTTTGTCTACTTCAGAAGCTATACAAATAAAACATAGCAATATTTTTATATTTATTTTTGTGATATTCACTTCACGAATATATTTGTATGTGCAACTTCTATTACCTTTTAAATCTCTGCTTAAGTGTTAATGCTTCTGAACGGTGTATGGCGTAAATTTTTATCGTACATACATTCAATAATGTTTGTTTAATTTATCAAAAATATTTTTGTAGCTTGTGATTATTGTACGTTACGATTGTAATGAACTAAACAATAATCTAAATCAATGAGATCAGATTACATCAAATAAAAAGTACATGTGTGGTCTTTCTTGCTTCACGTCATTAACCACGTTATATATATTCATGTTTCAACCATAACCTTACTTTCTTAATTGTTTCAAATCATTTGGTCGTGATTAAGCGCTCTTAAAATCTTTTAGTCCATGAGCCGAGGCCGGAAAATTTTGATTTCGTTGCACCCCCGGGGTGACCAAGATTTCTTGGTACCATTGTAAAGCTACAGGTCTCTAGTTTTCAGAAATGATATTTTTGACTTTCGGTTCTTGATCGTTACCATGGCAACGTGGGTTAAACATCACATGATTTTTTACCCCTGTTAATTTTTGTTGTGGTTTTGGTCTGTTAGTCATATGAAAAATATGTATTTTTCTCCACAATTTGTTATGATAGAAAGTTGTCTTTTTCTGGAAATGTGGAACATAGTTATAGGTCACAACTCTTAAAATTACATAAACAGAGCTGATGCATTGTGGGTCTCAAGGTCATTTCAAGGTCAACCTATCATAATGTAAAAAATGACTCTCATAATGGACCTGTTTTTTAAGGCAAAAGTAATTCTAAAGTTCTTATTATTTTTTTATGGAGGGCAACACCCATCATAATTATATGTAGAATGAAACTCATTGTCTTTAGAGTGCAACCATACCACATGATGACATCACACCAAGTCGTTACCATAGAAACGAACAATTTGAAATTCCTTCAAAATCGCATTTCTGGCTCTAAATGTACGTAATTATGGCTACAAAGTGTGCACATTCATTATTTTTACACCAATTGCGTCTTTCATACTTAATGACATGAAGAATGAATTTTAGTGGGGTTATTTGATTTTCTAGGAAAGTGGATTATAGTAATGAGTCATAACACCTAAAAATTTTGTAAACAGAGCTAATGCATTGTGGGTCTCAAGGTCATTTCAAGGTCAACCTATCTCAATGTAGAAAATGACTCTTCATGATGGACCTGTTTTTAAGAGAAAAGTAATTTTAAAGGTCATATTATTTTTTTCTGGAGGGCAACACCCATCATAATCATAGAATGTAGCATGAAACTCATTGTCTTTAGAGTGCAACCATACCACATGATGACATCACACAAGTTGTTCCATAGAAACGAACAATTTGTAATTCCTTCAAAACCGCCATTTCTGGCTCTAAATGTACATAACTATGGCTTACAGGTGTGCACATTCATCATTATAACAATTTACATCTTTTATAACAGTGGAGAAAAGTGGATTTGTGTGGGTTATCTGAAAGTCCTGACTGAAATTGACCTTTCAAGGTCACACTCAAGGTATCTTAGAGTCACCTGAAGGTCATCTGGAGGTCAAATATGAGATCATTGCGTCAAAAGCGGAAATCCGGATTTCTGGCGGAATCATTAGGTAAAGGTGCAAGCAATCATAGAAATTGAATTTTCGGACCAAAATCCTTTGTATATTCACTTTTAGCAACAATTTAGATATATTTTTAGTGATTTAAGAGTGCAAAAATATGCCAAAGAGTTGTAATCATCAATTTTGGCACGAATAACGTGCTAAACAGTTCAGCATGTGTCTTTAAAACTGATAGTGTTTATCAACTTAGTTGTTCATCATCGGAACTAACCAAAATACATACTGGGTAAGGTGTGACAATCTAATCCTATGTAAAATTGTGTGCTGAATCTGAAAAAGACACTCTTATTGACCCCACTCATAACGTTTTCATGAATATGCCAGTTTTGGGTAAAAATGTTGATTTTTAGCGTTTTTTTTGGTAAAAAATCAGCTTTGGGAGTAAAAACTGTGCCTGAGTAAGGTGGAACAGCCATGACAAATGGAAAAGAGGCTGCTGATTCCTATAAAAGTAGTCTTAATTGCCTATTTTCAAGTATTTTGTTTAGATCAGCCACTTTTGGGTTAAAAAATGTCTATTATTATTGTTTGGGGGTAAAAATACAAATTTTCCCTATAGTTCAAGATTAGTTCCAAAGTTTTGACAAGCCTTTCTGTTTAGAAAATTGCCCAGATTTCTACCAAGCAGGAGTGTGCTCGGCCGTTTCGTTTTGGCTGTCTGGGAAATGGTGTGGCCAAAAAAATATTAATTTTGGTCATTTTTGGGGGTAAGAATTATTGTTTTTTTTCAGTTCAATACATGGATAGTCAAAGCGGGTGCAAGGTTTTGTAAATACAGTCTCATTAAGACCAATAACATTTCGATTTCGAGTTGGGGTATTTTTACAAAACACCGAAGATGAACTAAAAATACCCTCACGTTAGAAAAAAAATCGCCCCAAACAAAAATGTGAATTTAAAAGCCCCTCCCTCCGCATTAATAACCTAGCAAAATATATTTACCTTTCAAATAGATTCGCAGATAACCAAATCTATCCAAAATGCTAAAAAAAACTAAAAAAAACAGAATAGACTCCCCACTTCCCCCGTCCCCATACCCCCCCCCCCCGGATGCATTACCTGCAAGTAGTTTATACCTCCCAAATATACCGTATTGACTCAAAATAGCCTCACAATATTTGTAAAGACCAGAAATACAGTGAAGAAACTCATAAATAGTGACATTAAATTTACCAAAGACATTAATAAATGCACATCAAGCACAGCAAGACCAGAATGTGAGTTAACAGTTTTCAATTTGAGTGTGTTCAAATTATGTTAGTGTTAATTAACCCAAATTGCCAACAGACAGTCAGTGATCTAAAATTATGTCCATGGCCTCGTTAAAGTCTTTCAGCGTCACTTCGAGGGAGGTACATGTAGGCCTTCATGTAGGTAATGTAATGTAGGTTATTCACAGTTTCAGTGGTAACAAAATTACATTAGTTTAGTCATTATCTA